>CAUYRT010079419.1:0-39531 GCA_963574885.1 Lepilemur ruficaudatus | reverse complement strand
AAGGCATGAATTACTCTGTCAGCAAGAGGAAAAGAGCCCAGCAGCCTTTCCGTCTCGCTCCCTGAGGGCCCCAGCTCCCTTCTGCAACCAGACCCAGTCCAGGCTGGGGCAGTTTCACTAGAGAAACAAAAGAATCGGAGCGCTGTCTCCATCGCATCCTCAGACATGGCATCATTTCTGTAAGTTACTGAAGCAACTAGACAATGTGCTCAACCAAAATGAAAAAGGAAGAAAACAGGAACTCTATGAAATACGAATCCAAACAAAGAGGAACACAAATTCCTGGCAGCGGCTTGATAGCCCGGGAGAGAGGCCCTAAAAGCCCTGCACAGAGTGGATTTCCCTGAAAGAATGCCTCCAAGAGAAGAGGATAGATAAGTTACCTGATGCTCTTGGCCTTCTGAAAAACCTACTGAGAGCCTCCTAGGAGGTAGGAAAAACTAGCAGTAAGTTCCAAGAAAACTAGATAAATGAAAGGAAAATAAGGAAATACTAGCTAAAGGAAAAACAAAAAATAAGACAAGAAATGTAACAGTAAACTAAAACACTCAGGTGTGAATACTATTTGCAGAGAAATAATGATGTGGCCAGGCAAAGTGGCTCACACCTATAATTCCAGCAGTTTTGGAGGCCAAGGCAGGATGATCACTGAAGGCCAGGAGTTCAAGACCAGCCTGGGCAACATAGTGAGACACCTCCCTCCACCCCATTTCTGAAAAACTTCTTTAAAAAATCAGCCAGTCTCAGTGGCATGTGCCTGTAGTCCCAGCCACTTAAGAGTCTGAGGCAGGAGGATGGCTTGAGCCAAAGAGTTTGAGGTTGTCATGAGTTATTGTACTTCAGCCTGGGTGATAGAGCAAGACCCTGTCTCTATAAAAATAGAATAAAAAAATAATAATGTGACCACTGAATATTGATCTATCTAAAATTTATAATATAAATATAATATATGTTATATATTATATATAATATAATATATGTTATATATTATATTATATATAAATATAATATTGAAGGGATAGTGGTAGAATGTACTAAAATAGGAAGTCTTTGTAATACCTAAAATTGATGAATCAAAAGGTAGTGAGATACAGTGTATATATTATTTAGAATAAAGGTCAGAGAATCACAAAGGCATAAGAATCCGTTTTAATTAGAGGGTGGAGGCCAGAGATGAAACGAGGCCTTGCTTCCTGTAAAGCTGGCCTGGCTATGGGCTAAACTAACAACTGGGGCCACTGAGTACCAGAAACAGAAGGGGTAGAGACAAAAGAAACAGAGACCACAGGTGGAAACAGAGATAACAACATAAAGAGTCAAAGAAGAGACACACAGAGATATCAGGAAAAGACATGAGCAGGTAATACAGGAAGTCAGAGAGACAAATGAAGCTAGGTAGGCATGGTCTCTGTCTCTCTCTCTCTCTCTCTCTCTCTCTGTCTCTCTCTCTCTCTCACACACACACACACACCTCTACACACTCACTCCATACATACAGTTTTCCTTGACAGCAAACTCTTTAGAAACAAGGGTAACTAGAAATACGTATGAAGGAATTGGAGTTTGAGACAACCTACTAGAGTTCCCTGCCCTTATTACAGCTTTCCCCACCCATGAGGGAGGCAGATACCACGGCAAAGTTGAGTGCACACCTTCACTGTCCTGCTTCCAGGCCTCCTTCTGCCTGACACAGGCAGGGCCCAGCCCCAGGCCATCCCCTGCTGTGCAAGGGCCCTTTGAGAAGGTGCTCCCAGGATGTCCCGGTGGTCACTGTCTTCTGCGTTACACCTTGGTCAGTGTTGATGGAGTGAGCACGTGGGGCTGGGAAGCTGAAAGCTCCTCTTGAGACAGGGGCCCCATAGCCATTCTGGAGTTATCTGTCTCTGCTGCTAGAGGCTGTCTTTTCTCGAGGGTATTGCCACACGACCTTGTAGGAAAAGGAGGCCTTCAACCTCCCTGGCGACTTAGCCAGTGCTAGCAAGATGGTGGTCAGAAGAACAGGCAGGCAAGGCACATGATATTACAGGATGCAGGACAAGCGCATGGCCCTCCAACACATCTCTGTGTTCAGGCAGGAAAGTGGTGCCGTGGCCTGCTCAGGCCTGCTTTTCTGGGGCTTGTTCACAAGACCGAGGTAACCTGGATAAGGGTGCAGCCTGCACTGAGATAAAAGGGCCTGTGGTGAGACAAAAGCAGGGGGTTACCCAAAAAGGCCAAATGCAGTATCACCAGTGAGAGGAGTATGAAACCTAGTCAAAGGGAGAAGCTGGAGGTCAGGGCCAGATTGTGACATGAAGGGCAACTTCCATAAATGAGAAATGGAGTTAACGTTAGAGGGAAAGAAGTCAGTTTCCCCAGGGATAGAAAGTAGAGATTAGGAAGGGTTGGTCCAGATCCACAGAGCTACATTGTGATGTAGGCTCTAGGTTAAGATATTAAGATGTTCTCTTCTTCCTGAGAAAGTACCTTTCTCACAGGAAATTTATGTCTTGCTCTTATGCAGAAAGGGAGAAGCAGGGAGCCCCATCTGTATCTGCTGCTTCTCAGTTGCCTTCAGATCAAAATAGTCGATATCTCAAAGCAGCATACTTCAGTGTGGTGGGATCTGATCCCCTTCCGCCTCAGGAATGAGCTCTGAATGGAACTCTCATTCACTTTTGCTAAGAATGTAAAATGTTGCAACCAGTTTGATAGCTTCTTTTGTTATTATTATTATGTCAAAATATTAAGTATCCATGCTTTTGTTACACGGATACTTTGTATAATGCTTAAGCTGAGGCTTTTAGGATACCCCTCACAAGAGTTTCTTATAAAATTAAACACTCACCTATCCTATGACCTAGGCATCCCATTCCTAGGTAATTTACCCAAGAGAAAAGAAAACATATTGCCACACAAAGACTTATACACGAATGTTCAGAACAGCACTATTCACAATAGCCAAAAATTGGAAACAAATCAAGTATCCATCAACAAGGGAGTGGATAAACAAACTGTGGCTGATCCATACAATGAAAGATTATTCATCAGTGAACCCTTGAAACTGACATTGGTAAATCTCACAAGCATTGTACTGTGAGAAAGAAGCCAGACACAAAGAATTCAAACTGCATTATTCCATTTCCATGAAAAGCAGTCTGTAAGGATACAGAGCAGTGGTGCCTGCTACAAGGTGTGAAACGGGGCATTGACTACAAAGGGGAACAGGGCACTTTGGGGGTGAGGAGATGCTCTGTGTCTTGATTGTGGTGGTGGATACACAGCTCAAGACTTTGTCAAAACTCACTGAGCTATACACTTTCAATAGAGGCAGTTTGTTGTACATAAATTATACCTCAGTAATGTTGGCTAATTTAAAATAAAAAAGAATGAACTCTGATAACTAAACTGTGCAGTTTTCAGTATCATGGCTCATACTAGAACCTCCCATTCATCAACAAACTAGAGCCTGAAAATGATACTCTCAGGCATTGCGAATCTCACAAACCTAAGAGAAGTCTGCAGGGACCATTCGCTTCCCCAACCAAACAGATAATTGTGAGCTTCTCCTAAAGTGTCCAAGGCCACTAATCAGGAACCACATCTCTTGGTGGATAGGAATCAAGGAGGGATCACACCGGAGCCTGGGCAGGAATATCCTTGCCAGGGCAGGGTGGCTAAAAGCTAAGACTGCAGACATGGGGAGCCTGAGCACTGACACAGAGCACCTCAGGGGCAGCCTTGCAGGAAGGGGAGGTAGGAAGGGAGAGATGCCTCTTAGGCCACAGTCCTCTATCAACACTGCACTGAACTTCAGAACTGCAGAGAGGTGGTGGCGGCTAAGCGTGACCACCCTCTCTTAGTCCAAGTCTTCTAAAAAAGTCTAAAGTGACCCCACCAATGAGGAGAAGCAAGCTGTCTCAATGGGAAAGCTTCCCCCTATTAGTCCTCAATGACTACCGCTAATATGCCAAGCAATGAACACATAGCCTTGAAATTCTGTGTAAGATTAAGTAAAAGCAAGAAACAAAGATTCAGGCCACCAAGAAGTGTAAATGTTAGACTTGTCAGCTTTCGATGAAACATTTAAAAAGATAAAAGATGTTAGTTACTACAATGATAAGCTTCCGACATGAAACTATGAAGATAGGACATTGCTATGAACTGATTTAAAAAGAAGAAACTATGAAAAAAAAATATATTTGTAAAAAAAACTTTTATATAAAAAGAAAGAAAAGAAAAGAGAACTTATAAAAATGAAATATAATTATTGAAACCTAAAATGCAACATAAATAGCAGTTGAAGCGAGAATTAGTGAGCTGAAGATATAGCCAAAGAATCCAGACTGCAGCAAAAAGGGATAGGAGATAGAAAATATGAAAGAGAGCTTAAGAGACATGGAGAATAGAGCAGGGAAAGGCAATATTAAGAACAAATGGTGTAAAATTTCCAGAACTATTATAAAAAGCATGGATGTGCAGATCCAGGGAGGACAACGTATCCCAAGCAGAATACAAGACAAAAATGGCATGCTTGAAACTCTTCTATCCTAAATTATCTGCCTCTCAACCCTGCTGTTCCCCTGGCTACTGCCCTAAATGTTTCCTTTCTTTCCCAGATGACTCCTTGAAAGAGTGGCCAGCACTCGCTGCTTTCAGATCAAACTGGCGATTCTATCACCCCTGAATTCTAGTTTCTGTCTCACCCCGTCCTCAAGTCCACTGATACTGCTCTACTGGGATTGCTGAAGGCTCTAGGTCCTCAAATACAAGAGTCTCTTTTCAATCCTCTTCTGATAGGATGTTTGCCTCTGTCTGGGGGAATTAAAAGATAGAATGTGAGTCTGTGAGTCTACTCAGAGCATTTATAGGGGAAGCAGGATCATGTGAACTCTAATTACGGAAATTAGCTCCAAGGAGAAATCAATTCTTGGGCATAAGAGTCAGGGCTAAGAGGTCCAACCTCACCCACCCACTTTGCCAACTGGATACTGGGACTTTACCTAGTTGAGGAAATTGACAGATTTGTTTGTTTATTTATTTGTTTGTTTGTTTTTGCAGGCATATGTTATCATCCCCATTATACCAAAAAGGAAATTGAGGCTCAGAAAAAACTTGTTGATTACCCCAAGTTACACAGTGAGTTAGGATCAGAGCCTTCCATCACATAGTAATGACAATAGCTATGACTTAATAACTGTTAATGAACCCACAAGGGGGGGTTCACTGTTGCTCACCACACAGAAAGCCAGTTACTGAGACAAATGAGGACTGTTGAGGAAGAAAGGATTTATTTCAATGGACAAGTTAATTGGGAGGGGGAGGTATGAACTGCCTCAAATCTGCCTCCCAGATCAACAGGGTCAGGGGTTTTTCTACAGTTAAAAATGAATAATGCATGAAGGTAGTGAGCATCATTACCTGTTTGGGGTGGAGTGCAGGGCACACAAGTGCAGTGAGAAACCATGCTAGTACATACATCCCATGATCAAAAAATGGCCGATAAGTCCCTCCCAGGGTGGGGATTTTAGTATTATAATGAGCTAAAGGTTAATATTGGTCATTCTTTCAGCTTTGTTCACAGGCTCAGTGGGTCCTTGAGTACAGTCTTTGGTGGAGTATTGTCTTGTCTTCTCCAGACAAACAGGTGGTGTGAGGTTTGTAGTTATCTTGTGACTGCAAGGAGGCTGCCATTTCTGGGAAAGAAACGCAAAAGGGGATGCATTAGTGTGACAGAAAGTTACAAAGTTCTGGTCAGCAAATCTTACTGGCCTGGGAACTTGAAACAAATGAGAACTACAAGAAAAAAAAACTATTAAAGAAATGGTTTCTTGCTTATGGAGCCAGTTGCATAACTACTGATATCAGGCATGTACTAAGAACTTTACACACCAAAACCTCATTTAATACTCTCCCAAAGTACAGACTACTATATATAGTACAACTGACTACAACTCCACTTGAATGTCTAATGGACATCTCAAAGGAGACATACAGAAATGAAATGAGGATCTTTTCCCAAAAACCTGCTGCAACTGTAGTGTTCACTATCTCAACTAATAGCAACTCCATCCTACTAGCCACTCGGCATAAAAAATTGGAACCATCCTTGATTGCTTTCACACCTCACATACAATTTCTCAGGAAACCAGATTGTCTCCATCCTCAAGTGTAATCTTCCCACTTCTCACCACTCCCACGCTACCAGCTGGCCTGGCCTCCCTCATCTGTCACTTAGATTACCCAGTGGCCTCCCAGCAGGTCTCCCTGCTCTTCCTCCCTCACGTCCCTCTCCTCTACCATCCCCTAGCCCAGTTTATTCTGCTCAAGGCAGCCAGAGTAACCCTTTTAAAACTCAGGTCATGACTCCCCCCTACTCAAAGGTCCCCCATCTCACTCAGACTAAATGCAAAGTCCTGCCTTCCTCACCTCCTTCAAGTCTTTGATAAAACTTCACGTTGTAACCTACCCTAACCCCTCACAACTCCTGATTCCCCTTTACCCTCTGCTAGTTTTCCTTTTCTCACAGAATTTCTCGTCGTCTTCTAATATACTGTATAATTTATTTGTCTGTTTCTGCTATAATGTAAACTCCTCAAGGACAAATATTTTTGTCTCTATTTGTCCACAGATACATCCTAAGCGCCTAAAAGAGCATCTGGAACATATTAGACACTCAAATTGTTGAATGAATAAACCGCCCTATTGACACCTTGTGACGCTGTCAAGAACAAAGCCCTTTTTGAAGGTGCTTTGAGATCCATTGTCCCATTTAAGTCTAAAACACAAATTGCGACCTTTCCGCTGCTCTTTGGCTCCACCTGGCGGTAGCTGCGCAAACTTAGTTGAGTTGTTCCGCTTCTCCTAACGCCGTCCCAAGTTTACTCGGAACTATTTATCCCAGGACTCACTGAGTGCGCATCGGATCGAAGGCAAGGAGCACACACTCCGGAAGCAATTATCACCAGCAGGACGTTTTAATGCCCCGAGAAGTATCACCAGCAACCAATAGGCACAAAGATACAGTTCACGTGGTACCTAGTCAGCCTATGGAGCTCTTAATGATCACTAACTCACCGTCTTCCGCTCCTGGCTCCTTCTTTCGCGACAAGATGGCCACACCGGCAGTAACAGCAAGTGATCCTCCCGCCACTCCCGCCCCAGCCCCGGCGGCGGCCCCCGCCTCAGCCCCAATCTCAGCCCCGGCCCCAGCGACATCGCCAGCTCCAGCGCCAGCTGCAGCTCCGGCCTCATCTTCAGACCCGGCGGCAGCAGGGGCTACGACTGCGGCTGCGGGCCAGACCCCGGCCTCAGCGCAAGCCCCATCGCAGACCCCGGCGCCCTCGCTGACTGGTCCCGCTCTCCCAGGGCCCTTCCCTGGCGGCCGCGTGGTCAGGCTGCACCCAGTCATTTTGGCCTCCATCGTGGACAGCTACGAGCGACGAAACGAGGGAGCTGCCCGTGTTATCGGGACCCTGCTAGGTGAGTAGTCGGAGAAAGCTGACATCCTTTTCTTCCTGCCACCTCACGTTTATCCCACTCCCCTCTTTCATTAACTCTTTCATCCCTGACATCCTCCTTCTCTCCTCCCGTCCCCACTGACCGCTTATCTATTTCTCCATCCCATCTTACTACTGCACCTTATCTTCCCAAGGGATATGAATCTCTGCTAAGCTCTTTCCTGCCGGGTTGCTGTCACTTTGAACGACATAAATACACAAGGATTATCATCATATGTTAAACAAATATATGCCGAGTGATTTACATTTTATTTCTAATCTTCCCAACAGCATTTTACAAGTATGATTAGCCCCAATCTGCCAAAAGTGAGCTCAGACATGAGTAGGAAGTCAAGAACCCTTGACTCCCTAAGCCAAGTAACCACGTTTTTCCTTCTTATCCATTGACTATGTATCTTTGGTTTTCCAGGTGTTGACAAATAATTTTCTGACTGGTTAGCATAGCAGTGGGACTTTTGTAAAAAGGTATTTCTCTCAAAAAGTAAACAGGTTTGGCTGGAACTCAGTAGGGATTTTATAATATTCTGCTTTCCTAAACTTCTGAGCCTGATCCTCTGCCCCTTAGTCCCTAGTATTAATATCTAATGTGATAAATCCTGTTCCCCCAGTACTGTCTCTGATTTTCCATTTGGACACAAACAGTTGTATTATCTGTTTATAATGTTGTGCTTAATCTTCAGATCAAAGAATAATCTTAACCATGCCTGTGCTCCAAATTTGGGGAGTACATATTTTATGTTAAAGTAGTTTGTAAAACTGAAAAGCACTAAAGAAGAGTTCTTTTTTGGGAGAGCTATTGATCCCATGAAATTCATTTCCACTCCATTTTAGTGGCAGATTTTAAATCTTTGTGAACCCGCTTCACTTACATGCATCCTTTCGCTTTCATACTTTTCAACCTGTAATAGTCCTTACTCCACAGAAGACAATTGATGTATCACAAAGAGGATAAGATTTATAGGCAGACTCCTCTAAATATTAACCATGTGCCATGGGGCAAATTACCTAATGTCTAGTTCTTTAGGGACTAATTTAGACTTAGTCTTTGTGAGAACTAAATCATTGCAAAAAGCTTTTAACTCTGCTGGCACTCATCAGGTACAGCTGTTGGTTGCCATTCATCACATCAGGCCTCTACCACCCCTAACACACGCGCACACACATTATCTATCTTTGACAGTATAGTATTTTACAGAAAGTTCATATCTTCTAAAATTGCCATGTCTTTTCTTAAACCAAACCTTTGTGTTCTTTGCCACAAGTACCTTTCTTGCTCTCCCTCATTTGTTTTTTTTAAGTTCCACCCATCTTCCTGGTTCCCAGGAACAGTGTTAAGTATCAGTCCTCCATCCCATTCCAACGCTCACCTCATTCTTAACTTTCCACAGTATGATAACATTCTGTAACTGTGCCCTGCTTTGAGCTTCTGTAACAAATAATTTTTGCCTCACTGAATTAGCACTAAACAAATACACTTTCAGCTGCACTGTCAAATTTTCCAAACTCCGTGGAGCTATTTAAAGAAACAATTCTCTACCAAGATTTATGTTTAATGCCCCAGATATTACAGTGACCCTAGTCAGACTAGCTGTAAGCTAGATGCTCAGATCCTGTTACAGACTGGGATCCTGGCACAGTGCCGTAGGTTTTACAGAGGCAGTGTTTACAGAAGAATGAAGCATAGATTCTGCATGCTAGGAACTTAAAATTGTAAGACATTAATTCATGGACATTTCATTTGATTAAATGAAGTCATTGGTGCCTTTTATGTACAATAAAAGGTTAGAATTCAAAATTAGATAACATGAGCTGTGCTGTAGCCTTAAACTCAAAATAGAAATATACTCTTATATGCAAATAATTAGAATATAATGTGATAAATGCTCTAATAGAAGAATGTCATAGTGGCATAGAAATACAGAAGACAACAATTTCAGAAGGTTAGGGAAGACTTCACAGAAAACATAACATTTGAGCTGGGCATTAAAGCAACTTTTATAAGAAGTGTAAAAGAGTCTGGTTAAGTCCACTGTCTGAAGAGTTCAGTATTATAGAAATGGGGAAGAGAGAAGAGATGTAGCAGGAGATGAAGCTAGCAAAGTAAGGAGCCATTAAGAGGTATTAAATAATTACAAGTGTAAAGTGCTGTGAAGGAGAATTACTAAGAGCTATGAGAAGACAAAATGTAAGTCTAACCTAGTTTGGGGCTATTTGGGGAAGATCTTGAGCAATCGGCATTTCAGCTAAGACTGAGTAGGAATTAAAGATCCCTGTGGCTACTTTGTAGAGAGTGGATAAGAGACAGGCATGAGCTGTGTGTGCATGGACACCAGAGAGAGGCTGTTCTAGTAACCGGGAATAACTAGAGAAGTGAGGGTAGGGTAGAATGGGTGAGTTGAGAGATAGGAAATAGAGTTGGTAGGACTTGATGTGATCAGAAGTGAGGGATTAGAGAGAAGGAAGTATCAAGGAAAACTACATCTTTGGTTAATTGTGGAAGAAGAAAGGGAAGGTAGAGGTTTACTTCTGTTGGGATATATATTCCTTTTGAGATGCCCATTGAGCAATCTGGTGGAGTTGTCAAGTAGAAAATTGAATATAAAAGTCTGGAGTGCAAAAGAGATGTGGCCAAGTATGTCAATTTAGGAATTATGTCATTGGAATATAAAAGTTAATTGAAACCATAAAAATGGATGCAATCATCTAAAGAAGAGATTGGAAAATTTTTCTATAAGGGACCAGACAGTAAATATTTTAGGCTTTATGTGCAGTCTGTGTCACAACTACTTAACACTGCCTTTGTGACAAGAAAGCAGCCATAAATTGGCACATAAACTTTTATTTACAGAAACATTTCTATATCAGAGCTCAGAGCCTGACCTAGAAAAGGAGCATAGAGTAAAAGGATAGAACTAAG
This sequence comes from Lepilemur ruficaudatus, assembly GCA_963574885.1. Lineage (NCBI taxonomy): Eukaryota > Metazoa > Chordata > Mammalia > Primates > Lepilemuridae > Lepilemur > Lepilemur ruficaudatus. The sequence continues at coordinate 29,115 of CAUYRT010079419.1, read as the reverse complement.
ACAGAACCGTGAAAACCTGAGAAGTCAGAGGGAGGAATGGAAGAGATTGGTATCAGGGAAGCCCAAGAAAAGACAGTTTTAAGATGGAGGAAGTAGTCAAGTCCCTTGAATGCTGATGAAAGGTCAAATAAGATAAAGAATATATAGCCATTTGGTTTAAGGACATAATTTCAGCTAAGGGAGCAGAATCCATAGTGAATTGGAATTAGACAGATACTAGTGGGTACAGGAAACATCGTGCTCTGTAGTAGAGGGAGAAGCACTTGAAGCCTGGAGTAGGAGGTTCCAACAGATGAGAGGAGATTGGAGAAGTCAAGGAATTAGTGGTTTTCATAAGGTCAGGAAACAAATGTAGTGGGAGTAGAGGTTTCAGAACTGGAAGAACAAGTTTGTGGTTAAAAAAAAAAAAGACTGAACTGTTGACATTTGAGGTTCACAGGTAGAGGGTTCCAGATGATAACTGGGATAAGGATATGACCAGATGGCTAAAGGGAGGTGTAGGTGAAGCTCCGTAGAGTTGTGCTCAGAGTCTGAGATGAGGCTACTGTATTTGATATTCTGTATAGACATTAAATCTTCCAGGTAGCTCTGCAGATGAAATCCTAGGGAGAACGTCTAGAGGCAGAAAAACAAAGGTCATAAAGTGAAAGTCTGGAAGAGGGCTCATAGTGGGAAGTAGCAGATAGGCAAAGGGAGACCTTGTGAGGGAAGAAAACCCTAGTTGGTGATGGTTAGAGGGAAGAGTTGGAGATCCATCCAGTTCTCTGGAGAATCCTGGTCTCATTTGATGCACATGGCTGAACTTGGAGCTAATGAGTTCGGTTTGGTTTTCATTGACTTTGAGGAGACCACCAAATGCATTTCAAAAGTAGTCGGAGGCTGTTGGGATTAGGATTATATAACACATGGATGATTCTCTCTTTCACAGGAACTGTTGACAAGCACTCAGTGGAGGTCACCAATTGCTTTTCAGTGCCGCACAATGAGTCAGAAGATGAAGTGAGTGAGAATTTGAGCTGCCCCTCTGCAGGTTATAGCTGTTCACTTGCTAGGCTCCCTTCAAGGCCCCTCCTGCACAGTATGCTGTGCCCATAACTGGAGCTCCTACCACCAAGGAGCTTCATTTCATGTGTATGTATTTCCCGGGCCTGTTCTGTCTGTTGGGGTGGCCTCTTGTCCTTTTTATTCAGTTTTTCTATAGACTTGGTGGCTCCTTAGCTTCTTTTCCTGCCTTCCCTCTCTTAGGTGGCTGTTGACATGGAATTTGCTAAGAACATGTATGAATTGCACAAAAAAGTCTCTCCAAATGAGCTCATCCTGGGCTGGTAAGTTGGGGATGGAAAGTCTCTCAGTGATTGTCAAGGTCCTTTGCCCCCAGACTACATTTTGTCCTCCTTTTGAAGACAGAGTATTGAAATGTATTACCTTGAGGATCTATGAAGTCCGTGTGTTTTGCTGGCATTTCTGATCCTGTGAGACCAGGAATATTTATTTTGAATTGTAGCTTTTACTTTGTAAGTCCTTTTTTGCTTTGCTGGTGATGTGGAATTTTTCAAGAGCACTGAGTCAGCCTTTGATTTGATTTGACTTAGTTTTCAGTGTGTATATTGTTTTTGGCATTTGGCATCGCACTACCACAGGAGTGTCAGATACCCTAGAGACACTCATGCCACTATTGTGTTTGGTATTGATATCCTATATAGACGTGACTCTGCAGCTATGTTCCATTTTCCAGGTACGCTACAGGCCACGACATCACAGAGCACTCCGTGCTGATCCATGAGTACTACAGCCGGGAGGCCCCCAACCCCATTCACCTCACTGTGGACACAAGTCTCCAGAACGGCCGCATGAGCATCAAAGCCTATGTCAGGTGACCACAGTCTTGAGCCACAAGGGCATAAAAGACAGTCTAGTTGATACCATGCCTAAATGACATCCCATCCCACCTCAAGCAAGTTTAATTCCTCAGCGTATAACTCACTGACTCCTCAGGAAGCCTGTTCCTCTTGCTTAAGCAAGAATAACTGTTAACAGTTATTCAAAAGGTTTTACTCTGAAACAGAACCTGGCCCTATAATTTCCATTCACTGATCCTAGTTGTACTCCAGGTTTGTACTCATTGCTCCTAACCAATTTCAAATGGCAGCCCTTTCAGTTATTTGAGCAAGCTATTGTGTTTCTTTGAAGTCATCTTTCTGGAACCTAACTATCCACATTTCCTACAGCCAGTCCTCACAAGGTGTTCTTGTCATGATCCTTCACCGTGTTTATTACTTTTCTGAGTTACCCTTTAGTTTGCTGTTATCCCTAGAACTCAACACAGTACTCAGAGTAGTACAGATAAAGGATGAACATCCTTATTTTGAACACATTTATTAACCCAGGGTTGAGTACAGTTTTGGTGACAGTAACATTGTTGCTGTGTTAGCACATTGAGCTTGCAGGCAGCTGCAATGCAGGTTGATGGGGCTGGAGGGTGCTGGGAAAGGCCCTAGTGGCATGCTGAAGAAAGGCTGCCGTGGGAGCTGAAAGGATTATATCTTCTGGTAAGAGTGAAGGCATTTGTTAATGCATATGTTATGCTGTTTAACTTTGTGTTGGTTCTGTGTCTGACACTGTAGCCAGTTAAACTGTTGTGCAGTAAGACAAAGGTGGTAAATGCCAAGGCCTTATAAGCCAGTTGGCATACTGCTAAGTTCTAGCCATTGTTTGACTTCTTAGCCTTTCCAGGTATAAGAGCCAGTCTATATATATATGTATAGGTAATATAGTGAAGTATATATCCAGCATAGAGTTGAGAAGACAACATCTTTTGTGAGATTACTTCTAGCATTCAGTCTAGTCTTGGTGTTCCAGAGTCAATTTGTTTTCTCGATGCTAATGAAGGGCTTAGTCCTAGAAAAGACTTGTCCTTGTCTCTTCTTTCCATGGGTGTGGGTATCTAGGCAACCAGCTCCACAGAGAAATCCAGAGTCCTGTCCTCTCACCATTGACATTGCACAGTGTGTGAAGTACTAATAATCTTCTAAAAGGACCAAGCCAGATCCAAAGGGCTGGGTTTAGTGTGTGGAATGACCTAAGGGGAAAAGGTGACTTTTGCTCTTGCATGATCTCTGGGGTTCCAGTGGTCCCAGCCTTCTTATCTCAGTACTTTGGAAGCCATACTCCTATTGTGACTGCTTTCTCAGCCCAGTGTAGGCATGGAAACCCTCTCCCAAAGCCGTTTGTTTACTTTGACTTCTCCCTCCCCAGCACTTTAATGGGTGTCCCTGGGAGGACCATGGGAGTGATGTTCACACCTCTGACAGTGAAATATGCATATTATGACACTGAACGCATCGGAGGTAAGTAACCTTCCCGTACACTCCTTACAGGTCTTAAGCATTTTCAGGGGAGGGAACTGCTGTTCTGTAGCAAGGATGAAGGCCATGGGTGGTTTGAAAAGGAACCAGTGATCTAAGGTTTGTGATAGCTAGAAGTCACAGTCATTCTCCTATATAAATGGGACTTCAGAAATTATTGGAGAAATTGTTAGAGGTGGGAAATTATTGTCACCAGAGACTACATGACCATTCACATGAGATCAAAGCCAGCGATTGACATACTAGGTGAAGGGATTGAGCTCTGTCAAGAGAAAGAAAAGCTAGAAAGTTCAGAGCAGGGAGTCTGGGAAAGGTGACTGCGTCCAAGGGAGGTAGGAAGGAGAGAAAGGACAGTCAGAGACCATGTCTTTTCTGATGGGATCACTGAATTCTCTGTCTCTTGTTACCTACCACCACACCTACCCCCGACAACCAACTCCCACAGTTGACCTGATCATGAAGACCTGTTTTAGCCCCAACCGAGTGATCGGACTCTCAAGTGACTTGCAGCAAGTAGGAGGGGCATCAGCTCGCATCCAGGATGCCTTAAGCACAGTGTTGCAGTATGCAGAGGACGTGCTGGTGAGAGGGGCGTGGAGTAACAAAGGGGAGGACGCAGATCTCCCCTTTGGGACCACTGATGAAATGATAGTGTTCAGTGGTTAGAATTAACTGTGCCTCATTGAATCTTTGTTTTGGTGCTCAGTCTGGAAAGGTGTCAGCTGACAATACTGTGGGTCGCTTCTTGATGAGCCTGGTTAACCAAGTACCCAAAATAGCTCCTGACGACTTCGAGACCATGCTCAACAGCAACATCAATGTGAGTGCCATTCCTGGGCCTCTGGGAACCTGGTTCTTCCCCCACCTCAGCACATAAGAATGTGAAGGGAGTTGGATGATGTGGCCTGGAGTAGAACAGAGGAGGCAGCGCTTCACCGACAGCTCCCGTGCAGCCCAGCTTGGGAGGAGGGAAAAGGTGGTACACGTGCTTGGAGATTCCCTTCTTCTTTTTTGATTCCATTGTTTCAGCTACTGCTGATAATACTGTGACATGTTGTCTAGATTCGTGAGGGAAAGAAATGTTAAAATTCAGAGGTCAATGAAAGTACAATTTCTTACTTTCCCCATCTGAGTTCACAGACCCCCTATATTCCACCCGTGGATCTCAGCTACAGCACTCCTAGCATATAAGTGTATCAGTAGAGATGAGAAGGTATTCTCAAGCGTGTCCTTCCTGTGTTCCACCTTTGACTCTTGTTCAGTCTCTCTCAGCTGTCACCTATCCAGAACTGCCCTCATACCCATTGTCCACCATGGAGCTGGCCTAGATCGGCCTTTCAGCTCCCTTTCCACCCAGCCCCTCACGCACTGTGTATTCTTTGTCTTCCAGGACCTGCTGATGGTGACCTACCTGGCCAATCTCACACAGTCACAGATTGCCCTCAATGAGAAGCTTGTAAACCTGTGAATAGGCCCCAGGCAGAACTCCTGCCAGTCTGGCTCTCACCCTAGAACTCAGTATGAAGTGAAGGCAAAACGATTTCTTTGTGGTCTTGAGTCACACTGAGTCGATCAATTGCTTGTGACTCTAATATTAAACATGGCCTACCTTTTGTAAATGAATTCCTTTTTTGTGAGTTTATTGCTGGTTGGAAAGGAGGAAAATGTTCTAGAGCTCACATGGAAACCAGAAAGTAGTGAGTACTGCAGGTACAAGTTGGTCACGTATTTGGTGTGACTCACCGTCAAGAGCTGTACCCATGTTCCAAACCACTTTAACTTCAACTGCCCACACCAGGTAGCCTTGCATGCTAGTCTTACAGTGGCACTTTCTCCCCACTCTTGCCTATGATCAGGGCAGAAAATTTATTTTTATCACTTCTCCATAGCATCTTAAATAGGTGGCAGTACGAAGGGTTTTATGCACAATATTATTCTACCTGGAGATGTGCTAGTGAGTGGGAGGAGAAGAAAAAGAAGAGGATGGATATGAATCTCAGTCCTGGGACTCATGCATCCACCCTGGTAGAAAGACAGCCTTCTCCGTGGTGAGGATTAACTGCTTTACCAAATTGTTCTTTTGGTTTTCAATATGGAAAGTGTCCGTTGACAAAACTGTGAACCATTTCTTGATTGTTCTTGTGGTTTCCACAGGAAATGAAAATGAGAATCCATGGAGAAAAGATAGTTAAGAAAATTGCGTACTAAATCTGGACTAAAAGAGTAGCGTGTGTAGTTGGTGTCTTAAAATACTTTAATAGTAGTATGGAGCTGTTTGCCACTTTGGTTCAGGGAGACAAAATTAGGATCTATGGGTTAAAGTTTAAAATTTCAGAAAACTCTCAGGTGCTATCTGTAACTTGAGAGCATTCTTCGGTTATGTTGAGGTCTATCAATGGCTGAATCTTAGCAAAAAGTAAATGACATTTCTCAGAGACCTCTTAGGATAGAGTACTTGCCACGGTAACCTCAAACATCCTTTTCATCTGATATCCTGAAGTTTTACCTGGCCACTGTGAGATGTCTTGTATTGAGAAAGAAACAAGTCTTTATTTAGGGACTGAGAGGCATATTACATACTGGAGTGAAAAGGTGAACGAAGGCAATTGGGAATCAAAAAGGCCTGGATCCTAATATGTAACCTTAGGAAAGAAATTCTAGGAGTCGTAAGATGTGAATCATGGTAATTAATATGTAGCCTGTTAGGGTATTGTGAGGATTTTGATGAATTAATGAATGTCAGGTTAACAGTTGCAGAGAATAGTGCCTGGTATACAGTCATCATAAATAAGGGGTAGATATTATGTCTAAAGCTGAATGCAGTTTGAAAGTAATAAGCATCATGAACCGCAACCTGGATCTCAACTCTGGTTCTGAGATATGTATCTAACCTTGGGAAATAAAAGTTCTGAAGGTTATAAAGTGTGGATAGTAATGATAACTTTCTTACATATAGGGAAATGTAAGCAGATGTTATCTGCAAAGTGATAATGATTGGGCCAAATTGTGAAGCTATAAATAGAATGCATGGTGGGAAGAGGGTTAGAATTAAAATGTTTTGGTGTTCTTAGGGATAGGTAGTTAATATCAACTTTAGTCTTTTTAAGTATGCATGATAAAATTCCAAGGCTAATTACTGGAAATACATAAAGTCAAAAACAAGTGAAACTAAATTTATTTAGACATACAGTTGGCCCTCTATATCTGTGGTTTAAATTTATCTGGTCTAAATTTATTTAGACATACAGTTGGTATCTGTGGTTTCCACGTTCATGGATTCAACCAACTTTGGATTGAAAATACTTGGGGAAAAAAGATCACGTCTGTACTGAACATATACAAACTTACTTTCTTGTCATTATTTCCTAAACGGAATACTTTTTATAGTATAGTAAGTATTTACAGAGGATTTATATTGTATTAGGTATTGTAAGTAATCCAGAGATGATTTAAAGTATATGAGAGGTTGTGTATGGGTCATATGCAAATACTACATACACCGTTTTATACCAGGGACTTACTTGTGCATTGGAGGATTTTGGTAGGAAGGTCCTGGAACCAGTCCCCCATGGATACTGAGGAAAAACTGTATGTAAAAATAGTGTGTGTGTGTATACAGTCGTTTTTGTTATCCACGATAGTTTTGTTCCATAAAGTAACCATGAACACTTAGAGAGTACTACACCATTACTCCTAGGGGAAATGCAGGGTTGGCTTCCTATGAGCCTCTGGCCATATTTTCATCAGCCTACCAATATATAACCTTGTTACATGTGTGTTTCTGTTTAAAGACACCTCACTTAACATATTAATCTATGGTTGATCCATTAATGTTGAACTCAGCCAACAACACATGTACAGTTTCTCCATAAGGCACCTCACAGCCTCCTTGTACTTAGGAACGTTCTGCACTATGTTTGGTTACCATTTTAAGCAGCAAAATCAATAAAAACGTAAAAAACAGACTGTGAAAAGGATACTTGGTTATGAAAGCTGAAACAAGGCCTTGTTCCACCTCAGCTGGGAACGTGCATGGCAGGCAGTTCAAATTTTTCAACACTCTGCATGTCTAGAAATAACTTCAAAAACACTGCAAGTGCTGGTAGTGGGATTAGAAATAAATATTAGTGAGAAATGAATTCACAAATATAGAATCTGAATAATGAGAATTGACTATATATGATATATATGATTGGCTATATATGGTAAAACCAAAAAGCAAAAGAATGAACAAAAAATTCATAGTAATGTTTAGCTTGGTAAGAGGAGGCAGGCAAGTACAGTAAGTGTAAGTTATTGACAATGATCTAGTTTGAGGTTGGACAGTGGTTTCATTATATTATAAATAGTCCCACATGAACTAGTGTTCATAGTGTGGTGTTATTTGTCATTACTTAGCTTTTTTCCAGACTTAATAGCCATTGTATTTAAACAGATTTAAAAAAAATAGGAATATTGAAAATAAAGTGGGAAGGAAGAGGGCTTTTTTTTAAATTAGTATCCAGTTGATAGTGAAGAAAACTTTAAAATGCCAGTGAGAAACATAATACGTAATCATTGAAGCTTTATCATGTTCTTGGATAAGAAGAGTATTTTAAAAGGTGTCAGTTTTCCCTAAATTAAACTATGTATTTGTCATAATGCCAATAAAATACAAAGATACCTTTTTTGGAACCAGGCAAGCTATTTCTAAATGTTGATATGGAAAAATAAAAACGTCTCCCAAAAATCCCTGCAAAGAAGAGAAATTAATCTTACCAGATATTAAAACATATTATAGAACTATGTAATTAAAGTAACACGGTATTGGTTCATAAAAAGACAAATAATGAAACCAAATAGACCAATAGATGCAAATGCATATAAATAACAAGTGTTGGTGAGGATACGGAGGAAAGGGAACCCTTGTACACTGTTGGAGGAAATGTAAATTAGTACAGCCATTATGGCAAACAGTATGGAGGATCCTCAAAAAATTAGAGAACTACCATATGATCCCGCAATCCCACTACTGGGTATGTATCCAAAGGAAGTGAAATCAGTATGTTGAAGAGGTAGTTGCACTCCTGTGTTCATTCCAGCATTATTTACAATAGCCAAGATTGAGGAATCAATCTAAGTGTCCATCAGCAGACAAATGGATAACGCAAAAATATATATATGTATACACACACAATGGAAAATTATTCAGCCATAAAAGGAAATCTGTCATTTGCAACAACATGGATGAACTTGGAGGACATTTTGCTAAGCGAAATAAGCCAGAGAAAAACAAATTCTGCATGATCCCACATATGTGGCATCTAAAAATGTTGAACTCACAGAAGCAAAGAGTAGAAGTGTGGTTCCATGGCCTGGGGAGAGAGGAGGCAAAAGGGGAGATTTGGTCAAAGGGTACAAGGTTTCAATCAGGAGGAATAAGTTCTGGAGACCTATTGTGCAGCCGGGTTACTATGATTAATGTCAACTTGAAAATTGCTAAGAGAGTAGATCTTAAATGTTCTTGCCACAAAAAATATGTGGGGTTATGGACATGTTAACTAGCTTAATTTAGTCATTTCACAGATACATACATATATGAAAATGTCATATTACACACCATAAATATATACACTTATTTGTCAATTTAAAACTAAATGCATAAAAAATTCTAGAATATAAAGTTTTTGCAAATGAATAAAGATGGATTACTTAAGTGAGGACGAGTGGTCACTGGAAAACGAAGTTGGAGTCCTACTTAATGATTTTGGTCAAAAGAAGTTATTCATGGAATAAAAATTTTAAGTATGAAAAAGCCATAAATATGAGGGGAAAAACAGCAAAATGGTTTAATGATTTGTGAGTAAGAGCTTTCTAAAATCTGGGGATCCAAGAGTTATTTTTTTAAAAAGACACATCAAACAAAGGGTTAATATTCTTGTCATATAAAATCCCTACAATCAGTTTTTGAAAGGCCGATAATCTGATATATAAGTATATGACAGGGGGCCAGACATTTCACTCACACAAACACACATATGAAAAGATGCTTAAGCTCTGATAAAAATATAAATTACAATAAGATGCCATTTTTGTTTGTCAAATTAGCAAATTCTAAAACTTGATAACACTGCAATGGCCAGAGTAAGGGGAAACATGACACAGGTATACATTGCCGGTAGGTGTGTAATTGTCATAGCTGTCTCTATGGAGGCATTTTGAATTTGTATTTATCAGAATTACAAATGTATATACCCTTAACCCAGGAATTGTGCTGCTAGTTTTATATCCTACAGAAAAGCCGGGTTGATTGTGACATAATGTAGTACATAGATCATTGTTGCAATGCTTGGTTATAATGCATAAAGATTTTAATCACCCCAAATGACTATTGCCAGAAGACAGATTAAACAAAGTATTTTATGTCCATAAGATGCAATATTATGCATTGTTAAGAATGAGACAATATATATTAATATGAATAGTCCTCAAGGTACAAGTAAAAAAAGGCAGGAGAAAATGATGTCTATAATATACTATGTGTGCAGAAAAATAGATGATAGTAAATACCTAGGATATTTGTGAAAGTATATCCAAGTAACTGTTATCAGTGTTTGTCTTGGAAGAATATACTGGATGGGGCACAGGTAGGAAGAGAAGATATACTTTTTATTGTTTCTTCTGTATAACTTTTGGATCTTATGCCATGTTTATGTAATACCTTTACTAAAAATATAAAAATGTGAAAAAACACAAAATACCTTACATTGTTTACATATACAATAAAAAGTAGAAAACATGCAAAAGAATGATAAAATCAAATTCAGGGTATTGACTACTTCTGGGGAGGGAAAGAGGAAGAGAGGGAACAGTATTGGCAAGGGATACAGAAGCAGTTTCAACTCTATCTGTAATGGCTTTTCTTTAAAAAAAAAAATATAAGATATGGATGGCCAGGCAGCATGGCACATGCCTGTAGTCCCAGCTCAAGCACTCAGAGGCAGAGGCAGGAAAATCACCTCGGCTAGGAGTTTGAGGCTGTAGTGTGCTATATTGGTGCCTGTGATAGCAGCTCAAGAATAAAGGAGGACTATTGCACCGCAATAGGACTATTCATATTAATATATATTGTCTCATTCTTAATGCATAATATTGCATTTTATGGACATAAAATGCAGCCTGTAACTATGACAGCAGGTTCTGAGCATCTGATGAAGAAGTTAGCATTTCTCTCACTTACTAGCCATAGTCAGCGTGTCCAGGAGTGTTCAAACGGAACCCAAAGTTGTGTAAGATAGGAGTCTGATTGTTGGACCTGACTTGCTTCTCAAGGCCATGTCTAGGAACCCACACACACTCAGTGATGCAAGTCCTTGCAGGATAACAACATTCCAGCTGACCCCTTTCCCCAAGGATGTCTCCCAGAAGGCAAAGCCACTGCCTGGGGTAATGATCTAAGTTGTGAATGAGATTTGAGTGCCCCCCGTGGTTTGTCTGGTCCGTCCTGGTCTGCCAGTCCTGTAAAGATGTTTTCTGTTTCATTAGGGTGTGCTAGCCCTTGTTTGTGTTTGTGTTTCCCCGATTGGTCATCAGTTTCCTAATGATTCTCTGTCCCACAGTGTTGGTCCTTCTGTCCATGACAAAGGGCCACCAACCTCAAAAGGAGCGTTGTTCTATGCCCGAGGCATTCTGAGATGTGGCCACGAGAGGGCGCCCTGACACCACTAAAAGACCACTGGTTGTCAGTCGCCTTCCCTTAGTTCGTGAGCCAGGATTGCGCAAAATGGGTGACCAAAGCTTCTGAAAATGCTTCCCTTAGCCACCTTTGAGCCACAGAGTGATGCCACCAAAGCATCATCCTCTATGCCCACCCCAAAATCACTCCAAGGGAACACAATCTATTTCAAAACTTCTTTTGGAAACACAGTTTCAATCACATCTCCTAGGGCCCGTTCCCATTCCAAGCGTATTATTATCTACAAACCCTTCTATACAGAAATTCTGGAGCTGTTACTGCCCAGTAGAAACTCCAGCTCAGGCCCTGACTACCAAAATGAGGTTTCTGAGGCTTTCCATCCAGGGGAAGGGTGATGTCACAGCTGTATGTAGTCCTGGGGCCTTTATAAGAGTTTTGGACAGGTAAGTGAGGGACTTTTACGAAATTCTGGAGATTGGAGAAGTAAGAGGTGCAAGGTAGAATCATGTCCAACAGCCCCAGTAAAACTGATTAATTGATTGGGAGTGCTGTGAATTAGGGATAGATTGAGGTAAGGGTTAGCTAAGAATGGAAGGCCCAGATTTTAGATTTAGATCTAAAGTTTGAGCTGGAGGGAGAACATACTTAGTTTGGGTTCCTTGAAAGCAGATCATGTGATAAGGACTTGGGGGAAAGTAGTTTATGTGTAAGGTGATCTGTATTCGATTCCTATGGTTACCATAAAAACAGTGCCCCCTTATCTGCAGGGGATGTGTTCCACGCCCCCCAGGGCATGCCTGAAAACAGGCATAGTACTGAACCCTACATATACTACGTTTTTTCCTGTGCACCCACGCCTGTGATAAAGTTAGTTTACAAATTAGGCACAGTAAGACATTAACAATAACTAATAATGAAATACAATAATCATAATATACTGGAATAAAAGTTATGTGAATGTGATTCTCCCCTCCAATATCTTACTGTACTGTAATGCAGGTAACAAATCACACAGAGCAGAACTGCAGATAAACGAGGACTATTGCACCACAAACTTGGTGGCTTAAACAACAGAAATTTATTTTCTCATGGTCCTAGAGGCCAGAAGTCTGGAATCAGTATGGTTCACAGAGCCGTACTGCCTCCAAAGCCTCTAGAAGAGTTTCCTTCCTTGCCCTCCTGGCCTCTCCCGGCTTCTGACAGCCCAGGTGCTCCTAGGCTTGTAGCTGTAACACTTCAGCCTCTACCTCTGTCATCACATGGCGTTCTCCTTGTGCGTCTGTGTCCAATTTCCTTCTTCGTACAAGGTCACAGTCATACTGGATTAGGGCTCACTCTAATGAACCCATCTTAACTTGATGACATTTGCAAAAACTGATTTCCAAACAAGGTCACATTCACAGGTAGGGGTTAAGATTTCACCATAATTTTGGCGGAGACACAACCCATAGTATGATCCAAGAAGCAAAAATGAATAGAGACAAGGAAGACAGGAACTTAATACAACCTTAGGTCTTAAGCTGGTTATTTGGGCAACAATAGAGACTCGATCCCACTGGGGAACCCCAAGGAGCCATGTGAAATACAGAATTCTCCCACTGAAGCACTGGGAGGCCGGGACACTCAACCAGTTCTCCCATTGGTTGGAGAATTCTCTTAAGAGGGTAGCTTCCTCACATTTACAGGCTGCATATGCAGGTGGGCTGCATCCTTCCCTCCTAATTAAGAGAGCCTGAAGTGCGATGCAAGCAGTGCACCTGGAACTGTCCACCGCCACTGTGCTGAAGCCAGGGGGCGCCCCAACTGCCTGGAAAGCTACACCCCTCAACACTGCTCTGACCTTCCCGTGCCCCACGGTAAGTCTGCTCTGTCACCGACTCTTTAAGGTGGTGGTCAAATAAAAGCTCTTAAAAACAAAAAGGACTTTCAACAGGAGGTTTAGTGGAATAAACTATAGTCCCCTGTGGCAGCTGGTCCTCAGCCACAATCAATACTCATCATCCCCCTCCCCCACCACCCATTCTAGGTTTGTCTCACCCCTGGTCAGCACTAAAGCTGGTCTGGGTTGCTTTTCCTGAGAGTCTGAGCCCTTGATTGTCTCGCCATTACCTGCTTTGTTGGCTGTGATTGCCTATTCACTGTTATCACTGGGCCTGAGAGCTCCAGGAGACACACCAGCACCCAACCTTGAGGTTAATCTTGCCTGCCCTATTATGCAATCACAACCTTTAGTGCCTCAGGACATCAGGACAATTGGGGTTGATTGCCCTTCCAATATGGTAACTCTCTTTTTGTCTGCTGGTCCACTGGCACGGGGAGCCCAAAGTGGCCCAGCAATAGATTCAGAGGAAAACTTCCCATGAAGAAGTAGAACAGTGGAAGGCTTCCTCCTAAGAACCAGGACCTCTAATCCAGGAGAGCCAGCTGCAGAAATAGGAAGCAGAGTTTTTGGAAGGATCTGGCTGCAGTAATGATGAAAGGGGTCAATCTTACTTCCACCCTTAGTTACTCTGGCCCCGTGTGTCCTAACAACTAGGGACACAACACTATATATCATCTGACAGTTCAACACATATACCACATGCTGGAGGACAGTAAACCAATCTACCGGGCATCATCTCAAAGCTGGCTCCTTAGCTGAGCTTTAATAGGCCATTCCTGTCTTCTACCCTTTGCTCCCAAGTAATATAGCATATGGGAAGACGCATTGTTTTACAAGACCATTGTAACAAGCTTTTATTATAAAATAGATCCTTGAGCTGAGATTTAATTATGCTGGATCCCGGGCTGATAAATTAGACATTCTATAAACCACTGAGAAGCACTGCAGGCATGGAAGATAAACCAGAAAAGGTGTCAGTTCCAGTGAGGACAAACTGCTGCCCTCTCAGGGTGGAAGGAGTCTGGTGTAATTAACTTACCACCAAGTGCTGGGGCGGTACCCTCCAGAAATGACACCATAATGAGGGTCCAGTCTCTGCCACTGCAGGTTGAGAATTCAGCAGCAGTAGGTAAATCAGCCTTGGTGAGAGCGAGTCCCTGTGGTTGGTTCTGCAGAGCTTTCATCTCTGCCACAGTCCCACTCCATTGTGGGCCCAAGCACTTGGCTGGTTGAGGCTAGAAACTGACTGGCAGCCACCAGACAAGTCATCTTTACACCTGGTCACTGAGTGCCTCCTCCACAGCAGATGCTTTCTGATGGGTGTTGACATGAGCCATAAAGATCCGCACAGTCTGGTCCCACGGCCATATGTCCACCCACATGCCTTTTCCCCAGGCTTCTTCAGTATTCTAACTGAAGTATTCCAACTGCTGACCAGCCAGTCAAGTTGTTCTCCACTGTCCAGAAGTCCAAGTGTTTTCTTGCCTCGGGTGATGTCTGTCTACATGCAACGTGGACAGCCAAGTGTACTGCCCAAGCCTCTTCCCCTGGGAGATGTCCCTCGCCACTTGCCTTGAGGCCCTCTCCCAAGTGAGTGTGTAGTACAGCTGAAATGCATTCTTGGTTCACATCACTGGATCAAGCCAACCCATCCATATGTCAGGCTCAGATTCGTTCCTCCTACAACAGGGGTCAGAAGGAACCTCCCACATGCATAAAGCCATAAGAGTGAGCTGAGGAATCCAGATGGTGCAACAAGAGTATTGGACATGGAGTTTGAATCGTGTCTCCGTGTAGTTTACTTGTGCCCTCTGTGCCTGTCTGGATCCAATCCCAAATGTACCATCGTCATCATACCATGACTTGCTAGCTTGTGACGGGTGAACTGGTAAACATAAATCATGGCTAGGTGAACATAAGACTGGTGTCCCACATTATAATGGGCGGTTCTAGTCATAGAGTGTCCTGATGTCCCACTGTTAGTTATTCAAGCTCCACTGGGGCTCCCTAGCATACCATAAGCCCCCTTTTCAAATACGAGTAGTTTTCTGCTGCACAAAGCATAGTCTAGATCTTAAACCTACAAGCTCCACACAGATCTCCAGAGACTCTGCATAGTGTTCTTGTCTAACAAAGACACCTCTGGCACTATTGGACTGTCAGATCATAGAACCTAAATACTGGGGCAGCTAGCACTCAGCTTGAGCCTGCTGAAGATGCCTTTCTTGCTTTAGTCCACATTTAGAACTTAATTAGGTAGTGGGTCCTCTGGTTTCATATATTAAATTTATTTCAACCTGCCTCCCTGAGCCTTCTGACCCTCAATAGACTGCCAAGGTAGTTCCTTTATTAGGTTGGGGTCTCCAGAAGCAGACTCTGAAATGGATACTGATAGACAAATGATTTATTAAGTGTCCTAGTGATGTGTTGGTATATGACTAACAACTGGCTCTCTGGAAAGAAAATAAGTGAGCCTTGATTTACAGCATTTTCCAATTTCCATGAACACTCCCATGGTGAAGACTCCCACCATGGCCTATTTAAAGTTGCCAACGTGATGTCTCTGGACGTGGAGTTGAAAAGAGTCACTAACAATTGGCGCTTAGGAACAGCCAGCACCCACACACCACCAGGGGAGGCAAATAGAGGAGTGGTTGCAGGAGGATGAGAAATAGGAGGAAGTCAAGCAAGAGACTGATGTCAGACAAAGTCCCACAGAGGCTAGAATCAACCTAATCCTGCAGGGAAACTTTGGAGTCCAAGTTACACCTCGGTGTTGTCTCCATGCAAGGCAAGGGAAGGATGCTGCACTGTCTTGCTCCTGCACCTGTCAGGTACCAGGCAAGGGCCATCTCGGGGTGGAAGTAGGTTCCTTGGCTCTTTGTGTCAGTGAGCAAAGTGGCTCCAGAAGAGTGAAGGCAGTCCTCTGGAAAAGAGGTGCAGGTGCTGGGCTTTTTGGACCCTTGGAATATTCTGCCTGATAACATTGCTTTTGTATGCTTGAGCCCTTGGGACATGCTGTACCAATGTGAACAGGTAAGTTTATCCTAACACAAAGACCTATGATGAGCTCTTGGTTTTGCTCTGGGGTTGGGGTGAGGAGTTATTGTGGCAGCTGAGATCAGTCATACAGGTATTGCTTGTCTCCATGACAGACTCTTCATCAAGAACTTTGGATACCAAGGCTTGGGTGAGCTTCCCTGATTGGCTTCTATGTATGTGTTGTCACACATTGTTGCCGGGAGGATGAAGTGAGTGTTCATACAACTCCACTGGGAGGGGTCACCTGGAAGCTCGTGCGTGGTTTCTCCTGGCTTTTCTCCAAAGCCTTTCCCATGGCTGACTTTAATATGTGTCCTTTCACTGTAATAAATCATAACTGTGAATATAACAGCTCTTTCTGAGAACTGTGAGTCCTTCTAGTGAATCACAGAGGCTGAGATGGGTCTTGGAGACACTGACACAGAATCCTGTCACCATAATAAACCATAGCCATGAGTACAACTCTATGCTGAGCCCTGTGAGTCCTCCTGGCAAGTCATCAAACCGAGGGGTGGTTTTGGGGACCCCTGATATTCCCTATCCCCCTCCTTTCTTAAACTCCTGAGAGGGATTTCTGTATCATACGTTCACCTAGAGAAATGAAATTATGTAATCTATGTTCATCTTCTCCATAAGAACTGCCTTGTCCCACCCTATTGTCACATGCCATCACCTCTACTCATGTTTGCCATCACACCAGGACCTCTCTGGTCACCTGGCTTATGTATTTTGCATCTTCCTCACCCAAACATTGAAGCCCGCTTAGGTCTACCAGTCCTCTCTGCCCTTTTATCTCCCTCGGGGGAGCCTAGAACTGTCCATGGCATTTTCAGACACCAAGCTAAGGAAATGAAACACTCTGTGAGCCCTGCCCTCAGGATCAAAGGGACCTTTGCTGATCCTCCTACCTCTGGCATTAAGAGGGTGGCAGGGCACCCTTAGGATTCCCACAAACCTCGCTGGGGTTTCCATTGTCCCAGCTCTTCCTATGTCCTGCCTTTTATTATTTACATCATTATAAATATTTGTGGCTTCAGAAAGAATATGATGCTCTATCTGAAGTTCCCTAGGGCCATCCTGTTTCCATATTTGTAAACAATCTATAATTAAATGGTATCAGCACTTTTAAAAAAATAAAATAAAATAAAGTTCCCTAGGTAACTCTCTCTTAATATTTGAATTAACTGGCCTTCTATTTTCAGATTTAACTTTTTGAAAATTCTTAATAATTAATACATT
Source organism: Lepilemur ruficaudatus (assembly GCA_963574885.1). Lineage (NCBI taxonomy): Eukaryota > Metazoa > Chordata > Mammalia > Primates > Lepilemuridae > Lepilemur > Lepilemur ruficaudatus. The sequence goes on along the minus strand of CAUYRT010079419.1, from coordinate 11,912 downwards.
AAATTAAGAGCTTTCAAAATTATCATAAATATTGTGGCATAAAGTCATGCAATTATAAATATACATAGTGGAATTTCAATCTATAGAGCACCATGAGATAATTTTTTCCCTCCAGGTTCTATGTAGAATATTTGCCTATATTTGAATGCAAATATTCATATATTAATAATAAATCCAAACAACATCACCACTTAATTCTGTGGCTGCTGTGCCCTTAAAATCCATGGCTTTCACAATTATTGATTCTACCATAAATTTTAAGAGCCCCCCCCCAACCTTGGGAACTAATGGCTGAACATTCACCTTGATGCCTATCTTTGCCCATTCAGCTGCCAGCCCCACCCTGCCCTTGCTCAGGCTTCCAAATAGCCCATAGGCATCTGCCCTCCCACTGAGAGCTGGAACTGTCAAGAGTGGGGCTGCTTACCTAGGTAGATATGAAGTCCTGCTTCTGCCTCAGACAGCTGGGTTAGGGATGTTGAGAAAACTACCTGCCAGCGGACCTCTCAGATCCCTGTCTCCACCCCTTTCTTCACTTGCAGAAAGACCTGAGGACTCAGAGAAGGGCTGGGAGGTGCTCTGCATGAGAACCTCCTGGCACTGTGTGTGTTTGGGGTGGAGAAGATGGGAGTGTCTTGGTCTGTTTGGCCTGCCATAACAAGAATACCATAGAGTGGGTAGATTATAAACAACAGAAATTTATTTCTCACAGTCTGCAGGCTGAGAAGTCCAAGATCAAGATGCAGGCAGACTCAGTGTCTGGTGAGGGCTCACTTACTGGGTCATAGATGTCAAATGTCTGTTTTCTTGCTATGTCCTGACACAGTAGAGAGGGCTTTTTCTCAGGCCTCTTTTATAAGGGCACTAATCCCATTCATGAGGTCTCCACCCTCATGACCTAATCACCCCTCCTCCTACTAACAGCACCTTGGGGAAGTCAGGTTTCAACATATGAATGGTGTTGGGGGGAACATGTACATTCAGCCCATAGCATGAATTAATGAGTAATATTGCAATGTAGTTATTCAGTTGAGCCTCTGACTTTGAAGCCACCACTCCCCGTGAGTATGGGAGGAAGGCTGGCCCATCAATTGCTGACGTCATTCAAAGCTAATCCTCTGAACACAAAGCCCATCTCTCAGAACAGAAATGGGAGTCTTCACCTCTTGACCTTGGGCATTCAGCTATCAAGATGTCTAGGGAAGAGCTCCTGTAAGCAAGTCCACCTTTTGGAATCAGGGTACAGGTATCTGCAGATGGCTGGAGGAAAGGTGCAGGGTCCTGGACACTGAATTTTTGCATTTCATGTGATGGCTCTGTTTTTTCCTGTGTCTTTCCTCCAGAATTAATGAAATCTTTAAGATCTAGTCTTTCCTAGCTGCACTAAGGGAACAGAGGGATTGTGTCCACCAGGACCAAAGACTCGTGTTTCAGGGAAAGCATTGCCTCGAGGTAGAATGTGGTGGTAGCAGTGGGAACAGAACCTAAAGGAAAAGGTGGGCATTAGGGACACAGTGTGGAGTGCACTTGGCTCTAGCTAGCAGTGCTTTTGTCCAGAGTTTTACTCTGAGAGCATGGACATTGCTTTAATAGGAAGTGCTTTCTCTTTATATCTCTCCATCTCTGCTGAGGATTTTTCCTTCTGGTTTTTTTCGCTGGGGACATAGAATCCCAGGTCTCTGTTCCTCATTTTGCCATGGTGGACCCTTGGACCTAGGTCCTAGTTTTGGGTTTATCCATTGCTTGTTTGCTTTCCCAGAAACGTGTTAGACACTTTGGCCTTGCCGTGGCTGAGAAATTCTGTCTTACTGTAGAGTAGCCAGGCCCCTAGTTCCAGGACCACTGGTCACATATCTTCTCAGGTAGCCCAAAGGCCTCCAGCCTTCTAAGTTACGCTTTCCTTTAAAATCCAAATAGACTATCTCTAGCCTCTTCTATTCATTTGGGGAAATCTAGTACCCGCACTGATATTCCCAAGGATGTCCAGGAGGGGTTTGCTCTCCTGGTCTCCTTTGCCTCGCATTCCGGCCCTAACTTACTTCTCAGTCTCCAACAGGCTACTAGGGGTGCTGTCCTCCTATTCCACTTTGTCCCACATGTGGACAGTGCCCCACCTTCTGCATTCCCCAAAGCATCTTTCGTAGGAGCTGATGGTGTATACATATCAGACTTCTACTGAAGGTTTGGTGAGAGTCAAGCAGCGTCGCAGAGCAGGAACCAACTTAAAATAGAATGTTAGACATCTTCATTCTTCAAGTTCCTTGGCCATCCCTGCCCCAGGAATTTCTCACCAGCTACTTTCCTTCTTAGATTCTAGCCTTTTGCCATTTCACCTTCTCTTTCTATGCAAGCCTTTCTCCTGTATTCTCTCATCTCCCACTTCCAGCCTCTCATCATTTAGCTACCAGAGAACAAACCCTAAATTCCTATTGCTTTACTAGGCCGATTGTAGCTCTTCTCTGCAGACTAACTGGGATCCTTGCTGTCATAACCAAAAGGCCCATTAATCAGCTTTCAAGGAAAAAGACCCAGCTCCTCTGAGATGAATTCTGCCTGACTGGTATGCTCACAGATTCTCTGGGTCAGGCCAGGGCACAGCAAGGATGGCTTCTCTCTCCTCTGTGTGATGTCTGCGGCCCAGCTGGAAGACTCAAGCAGCTGGGGACAACTTGAAGGGCTGGGGGCTATAATCGTGTGAAGGTTTCTTCACTCATATGTCTGGTGTCTGATTGTGGGGACTTGAAAAGTGGGCTCAGCTTGGACTGTCAATTGAAGCACCTACATATGACCTTTTCTTGTAGCTTGGGCTTTCTCACAGCATGGCGGCCTCACAGTAGTCAGACTTCTAACATGGTGGCTCAGGGCTCCAGTGAACAAGGGAATGCGAGGGGCCTTTTAGTACTTAACCTCAGAAGTCACATACCATCCAGATTAAAGGGGAGGTAACATAGACCTTACTTCTCAATGAGGGGAATGGCAAAGATTTTGTGGCCACGCTTTAAAACTGCCACATGTCCCCCTCCTATAGAATGCTGACATATAGCTCCTGGCATTGATAAGAGTCAAGGGTCTTATCTCTGGGGCTTTGTTAAGTTCTTCCATCTGCCTAGCCCAGAGTTGCTCTAGGGATGTTGGGTATAGCTTCTTTATAGCTTTCAGCCTTGGATCAGGACAGCTGGGCTTGGGCTTCTTGTTTGCACTTCTAGGGGGTAACAGGATTTGAAGGTGGGGCCTGGGAGCCCAGTACACCTGCTTTTGGCTGTTATAGCTATAGAACTCTGGTCTTGTGTCAACTAACTAGTTCCCTGGGGAGGCAGCATCTGTGTTTATTCCTACCACCTCCAGTGGCCCCACCAAGGCAGGCTGCAGGAGCCTGGCAGCTGTGCCCAATGTCAGTCTCAGGATGCCTCAGTGACTGCTGGTTCTGAGTTAGCATGGATTGGGGTGGGGCGATGCTGCTGGATGGAGCTGGACCTTCTCATGTCCTATTACTTTACCATCAGTTCTTTGGAGAAGGGACATCCTTGGGGTTTGTTTTGTAACATATGGGTCAGGAGCAGTAGCTTCTGGTCCTACAGGTGCTATGGGAGACCCCACAGACTGCTACACATTCTCCAGATAGGGAAGTTCACCGACCCCTACCCCTAAACAGTGAAATAAGGCTTCACACAGTCGAAACAAGTTGAACCTGGAGCCCCAATCGATTGCTCCTGAGATTGTAGGTATGCTAAGAGTCTCACCATCAAGATGTGGTTCAGAAACAGTGGTTCTGTTTGGGGGTCAGTCCTTGCATATCAGTCTGTAAACTCCACAAGGGCCATTAACAGTGTCTTCTTGGAACATGCAGCATTTTGCTAAGTTCCTGCCTTTGGTAAATATTGGCTAATGATGCATTTGGGCAGCTCTGAGAGCCAGCTGGGAAACTTCAATGGTTACAGAGATGACTGTACCTCACAGGGATGGCAGATTTAAAAGCTATAGTGAACAGGTAAGTTACGTAAGTGAGAGAAGCTGACTGGCTGGTGCCTGGGGCCTATAGAACAACAGGCTCCCTGCTGCCTGTGCAGAGAACAGCCACTGCTCTGCTCTATGCCTGCCATGCTGAAGGTAGGCCCAGAGTTGCCAGATTTTCTTAGTTTTCAAGAGAAGATGGAAAGCTAGATCTTTTAAATCTTCCAATTTTAAGTGTTGTCAAGTTATTCAATGAAAAAAAAACTATGCAGGATAAACAAAACACATCTGTAGGCTGGATGCAACAGGTGCACTGCCAGTTGCATTCTCTGTAAGCCACAGGGTTAACTCAAGCTCACAGGAGTTGGCAGGATCTTTGGATTAGTGTAGCTCAAACCCTGCCCCCTACCTCCTTGCACGCCACCTCCAGGGCATCTCTATGCTGACCCTGACCCTGGCTTGAAGTGAGCCAGCCTCCCCACAGCAGCTGCGCTGGAAGGTCCTTCTTAGGCTTCTGTGACCTCTTCAAGAAGATTATACCTGTAAATCCCCAAGCCAGCAGCCCCGGGTTGGGGGGGGGCGGGGGGGGAGGGAAGGGGCTGGGCAGACAGGAAGGTGCCAGCCTGCTCTCCCTATCAGGGGGGCCCTCTCTCCATAGCCTTCCCTGGGTCACTGTGAGCCACGTATAGACAAAGACACTCTTCCCTGCTTTAGCCAAGACAGCTGGATTTTTTCCCAAAGGATTTTTAGTAGTAATGAAGGAAAAGCACAAAGGGACATAAACAGAACGAGATGGCCTAGAATGGGGGTGTTTACAGAGCTTGGTTTCGGAGCCCAAGAGAGCTACCATATGCCAGATAGCAGAGCCGAGGGAATCCAGTGGGGGAAGAGGGAGGAAGAGTGGATTTCCATTCCTAGTAAGTAGGGAGCCACGCTGGGGAAGAAGGGGCTGGGAGACGGAGGGAACCTAGGAAATTAGGGGGATGGGTATTCTCATTCCTGAGAAGGGTGAACTTGACGGTGGAAGGTCGGAGGGGGCGAACGGATGAAGACCCCCACGCTAGAAAGGAGAGGGCAGCTCTGCAGGAGGAGCCCGCGTAGGGAAAGCGTGCTGGGACTCGCAGGCCCGCAGGGCATGGAGCAGCCTCTTAGCAGTCCCTGTCCCGGGAAGGTTTGAAAGCAGCGGTGCCCTAGTGACGCCGGAAAAGATGGAGCAGTTGTCATGGCGACGTGTAGCACACATCGGAAATAAATAAATAAGCAGTTCAGGCTGCCGCAGCCGCGCCCCCGCGGGACCCGAGCGCGGGGGAGGGGGCCCCGTGGGCCCGGGTCCCCGCAGCCCGCGCGTCTCCGCCATTGGCAGAGCCGGAGGTGGGGGTCACCCCCCGGGGGGCGAATGGTACAGTCCTCCGCCCGCGCCCGGCCCGGCCCGCGGCAAGCCAGCAAGCGAGCTCGGAGCCCAGCGCAGCCGCCGCCGCCGCCGCCCTCGGAGCCCGGAGCGGAACCGGGAGGCGGCGATGGAAGGAGTCAGCAGCCACCGGACCCTGTCCTACAGCCGCTGGAGCTACGACAGGTAGGGCGCGCCCGCAGGATGGACTCTGCCGGGCCTCTCCAGGTGGCCCTGCGTGGGCGCCCGCTGGCTCTCGCTCTCCTGCGGGAGAAGCTGGCCTCCGGGGGTGAGAGCGGGCCAGAGCGCTCAGACCCCCACGGTGGACTCCGGCACCCGGACCCCCAGGCAGCTGGGACCTAGAGCCTCGGATATCCGAGCCCGGGCTCCAGCGAGGGTGTCCTCACACCTACCGGGCAGAGCTGTCGGACAAGGCATGCTTCGCCAGGACCGGCGACCTGTCACCTGTACCCCCACCCCACCCCCCATTGCCACCCCGACTGCCCTGCCCGGGTCGGTCCGCACTGGAACCGCGCGAAGGGGTGCGGAGGGGGCTGCGGGTGGCGAGGGGCGGGGCGGGGCCGGGCTGGGCCCTGGGGCGAGGGCGGGCGAGGAGGGGCGCCCCTCGGCTCCAGGATGCGCCCACCCGGCACTGCTGCCGCAAGGGTCTGCTCCCCGCTGGCCCACGAGGGGACGAAGACTGGCCCGAGCGGAGTGCCCCGCTCGCTGCCCGGGACCTGCGAGTCGCCGCCGGCTCCGCGGGGCGGGATGGCAGCCCGAGGCCCGCTGCGGGGCGAGGGCGCGGCGCGGGAGAGGGGCCGGCGCCGCCGGGTTGCCAGGCTGCGCGCCCGCCCTGCGGGGATGGAAAGCTGCGGGCGGCGTGGGCGGTTTGGAGCTTCGCTCCCCACGCACTCGTCCTGGGAAAAGGCATCATCCTCCTTGGCGAAATAAGGACAACGGAATGAGTTGGTCATAAAGCGGAGATCTATTCCGATTATGTCCATTCTACCTTCTTCGGTGTGTTAAATGTCATCCCTCTATTTAAAATGAAACCGTGATGACAGCGGTTTTTTTTTTTTTTTAAGTTTCTAAACCCCATATCGATCTCTAGAATTCTGGAATTAAATTTTCTGATCCATGGCCCTAAATGGTGAGGGCTGGAGGAGAAACTTCCTTAACAGCGCTGCTCTCACCTCCGTGAAGTCCTGCTTCCTGCTGCTCTTCTTCTCTTCACTCTGCCAAAAACTCTCCCGCTTCTTTGACAGCCCTTGTTTTCCTAGATTCAGAGGAACAGGTGTCCCTGCTGCCCAAGCTGATTCCCCTAGGACCTCGCCTCACCTTACCTGGTTCTCTTCCTGTTGACCCCACCTGTCTTCATCTTCACCCTCCTCTGCCTATAAACCTATTCAAGTTCATCCTGTCGCCTTCCTCAAGATCGGTACAACTGGTCTACCTTTTTCTTAGCTTTCTTTGCCTACTTTTGGGAGAAATATTGCCTGAGTTCTCTGTTTCCTCATCAACTCTTCCTTGCACAACCCTAGCAATCTGCTGTCCACCTCACAATTCCAATGAACTTGCCTTTTTGAAAAAAATGGAGCAGTCCCCAACCTTTATGGCCCCAGGGACCAGTTTCATGGAAGACAATTTTTCCACCCAACAGGTGTGGATGGGGGGAGGTGGAGCTCAGGTGGTGATGCCAGGATGGGGAGCGGCTGTAAATACAGATGAAGCTTCCCTTCCCTGCTCACCTCCCTGACCTGGTTCTCAGTTCCCACCTCAAATCGAAAGCCCCAGGCATATTAACCCCAGCAATTTTTCCAGGGACAGGAGGTAGGGGGATGGGAGGAAGGCAGGGCTCAGGCTGTGATGTGTGGCCCAGTTCATAACCAGCCACAGACTGGTACCAGGCTGCAGCCCTGGGGTTGGGGACCACAGCTCTATAGGGAGAACTCTAACATTATTGAAATCTTAAACTCAAAATAACAAAACCTACAAATTTGCGTTCAGATCTCAAATCACATATTCATGTGCTTATTCAACAAACATGTATTGGACGCGAACTATGTGGACAGTGGCAATAAGGAGGTAAAAAGACATAATTCCTTCCCCAAGATGAGCGCACAGTATAGATTCTAGTAGACATAGTGGTAGCAAATGCCAAAGATCTGATGCACGTATCAGAGGGAAATTTTTAATTGTACTAACTCTATATAATAACTTTTTTCCTGAAAAAACAAACAAAAGCACAAAGATTCTAGAATTAGACAATCTGGATGCAAATTCTAACTCCACCAAGCTATCCTAGGCCAAATTACTTCCTCTCTCTGGGCCTCAGTTTCTTCATCTGTAAAATGGGCAAGTGTTATGAGTATTAGATGAGGTAATAAATATAAAGGGCTTAGCATCACTGCCTGGGACATGGTAATCATGCAATAATTGGTACCTGTTACTGTCTTATTAATAAATATTGTAAATGTTTTTGGGAACCCTAGTCTTCCACAGAAGCTCAGTTTGAAAATCAGTGCTGTCCTTTTTAGACCCTTACATAAAGACATTTCCTGGGGTTCTGTCTTCAGAGCTCTCTTCTTCTCACCGTGACAACCTCAACACACAGGGGAGCTGTGTGAAGAAATGCTTCCCTAGCCCTTATCCAAACTAAGAGAATCAGAATGTCTTGGGGTAGGACCCTGGACTCAATATTTGTATAAAACTTCCCAGGTGACTGTGATGCAGCTGGTTTGGCTACACTCTGAAACCACTGGTTCATTACCACCCACCTCCATTGTCTAATTATTGCTTGGTTTTTAAGACATAAATACTGAATTATTCAAAAAATTATAGAATCCTCTATAAAGTTGTTAAAAAATATTATATGGGCAACATACACATAGGGTACACAGGTATTAAAAGTGAAGTTCTGTTTTTCTGCTAATCCCATCTTGGATCCCTAGTTCACAAGTAACCACTGTTAGTATTAATAGCTAACCTCCACTTTCCAACCCTGTTCTTTGGCTTCTGTCCCCAGGACATTTTTGAACCTGGAAAACAATGTGAAGTTCCCTCAAGTTCCCATCCAAGCTGACCTCTCCTCAGTGGGTTTATTTAAGATTTTTAGGTTTTTTCCCCTTGCTCCTGGGGCCATATGTTTATCAGTTATCTATTATTATGTAATAAATCACTTACAGACTTAGTGCCCTAAAATAACGACTGTTAATTCGCATAAGATTCTGTGGATCAGCCGGACGCGGTGGCTCACGCCTGTAATCCTAGCACTCTGGGAGGCTGAGGCGGGCAGATCACTCAAGGTCAGGAGTTCAAAACCAGCCTGAGCAAGAGTGAGACCCTGTCTCTACTATAAATAGAAAGAAAGAAATTAATTGGCCAACTAAAGATATATATAGAAAAAAAATGAGCCGGGCATGGTGGCGCATGCCTGTAGTCCCAGCCACTTGGGAGGCTGAGGCAGAAGGATTGCTTGAGCCCAGGAAGTTTGATGTTGCTGTGAGCTAAGCTGACGCCACGGCACTCACTCTAGCCCGGGCAACAGAGTGAGACTCTGTCGCAAAAAAAAAAAAAAAAAAAAAAGAAAAGAAAATGTGGATGGCAGTTGGCCCTAGCAATGATTTATTCTTCCCTCTAGTTTAATTCTTTGTATTTCACATATTTCTTTATGGGAATTTGTTTTTAATCTATAATGTCATTCCACCATGCTGCTAGAATTCAATTTAGTTTCTTGTGTGACACTACATATTAAAAACAAATGAGACCAGCCTGAGCAAGAGCAAGACACCATTTCTACAAAAATAGAAAACTTAGCCAGGCATGGTGGTGTGTGCCTGTAGTCCCAACCACTTGGGAGGCTGAGGCAGGAGGATCACTTGAGCCCAAGACTCTGAGGTTGCAGTGAGCTATGATGATGCCACTGCATTCTAGCCCAGGTGACAGAGTGAGACTCTGTCTCAAAACAAACAAATCAGGTGAGACTTGTAATTGTCCCAACATACTATCCTGGGAGAGTTTCCAAGTCATACTACAACGAGGAAGAGGGAGGACCTATAATTTTATATCCAGCTAAAATATCTTTCAAAACCAAAGATGAAATAAAGATTTTTTTTTTAATCTGAAAGATGAAAGAATTTATCACCAGCAGATTCATTCATCACTGTAAGAAATGTTAAAGGAAATTCTCCAGACAAAAGGAAAATGACTCTGGATAGGAATACAGATCTATACAAAGGATGAGAATTATCAGACATAACAACTACATGAGTCAATATACAATTTTTTAAAAAAGAAATTAAACTTTTTTAAAGATAATTGACTGTTTAAAGAAAAATAATAGCAGTACATTGTAGGTTTTATAACATATGAATAAGTAAGATGTTTGAAATAATAGACTATAGTTTGGGAGAAAAGCAATAGAAATATGCCATTTTAAGGCTTTTATACTATATGAGGAGTATAATACAACTTGAATATAGATTGTGATAAGTACTATAAATTCTAAAGCAACTCCTGAAATAACAGAAGCTATAGCTAATAAATTAATAGAGGAGATAAATTGAAATCATAAAAAAGTTCAATTAATCTAAAAGAAGGCAGGAAAAGGGGATAGAAAACAGAGAACAGAACAGATAGAATAGATAAAAAGCTTGATGATATACTCAAAACTAACCATATGAATAATCACATTAAATGTAAATGATCCAACCCCCCCAATTTAACCTCAGACTTTGCCAGATTGGGAAAAGTGAGACCTAACTACATACTGTTTATGAGAAACAAGTTTTTAAAAATAACAGCTTTATTGAGATATAACTCACATACCATAAAATTCACCCACTTGAAGGATAATGTACAATTTATTGATTTTAAATATATTCACATATTGTAACTATCAGCATTGTTAAGAAACAACTTTTAATCATAAAGATACCCATACGAAAAGATAAAGGATGAACAAAAAAGTACTGTGTTATCCATAGTCAAAATAAAGCTGAAGTGACAATATTATTCTCAGATAAAGTAGATTTTAAAACACAGAATATAAGTAGGATAAATAGTCATTTTGTAAAGATAAAGGAGCCAATTCATCGAGAGGGCATAACAATCCTAAAGTTTATGCTTCTAATAGCAGAGCTCGAAAATACATAAAGCAACAACTAATAGAACTGCAACAAATACAAGATAAATTCATAATTATAATTGGATTCTATCAATAATTGTTAGAACCAATAAACAGAAAATCAGCAAGAATAGAGAAACATTACCAACAAACTTGACTTAATTGACATTTATAGAACACTTCACCTAAACAAGAGAATACATATCATTTTCTACTAATATAGAATACTTACCAAGACAGATTACAAAACAGATAAATCTAGGATGTAAATAAACTCTCAATGAATATAAAAGTATTTGGCCAGGCGCGGTGGCTCACGCCTATAATCCTAGCACTCAGAGAGGCCGAGGCGGGCGGATCACTCAGGGTCAGGAGTTCAACAGCAGCCTGAACAAGAGTGAGACCCCATCTCTACCAAAAATAGAAAGAAATTAATTGGCCAACTAAAAATATATGTAAAAAAATTAGCCGGGCATGGTGGCGCATGCCTGTAGTCCCAGCTACTCGGGAGGCTGAGGCAGAAGGATCGTTTGAGCCCAGGAATTTGAAGTTGCTGTGAGCTAGGTTGATGCCACCGCACTCTAGCCCAGGCCACAAAGTGAGACTCTGTCGCAAAAAAGAGAAAAAGTATTAAGGGTATATACAATATGTTCTTTAACTATGGTGGAATTAAATAAGAAATAACAGAAATACACCATCTGGAAAAATCCCCAAATATAAAGAAATCAACACACTCCTAAATAAATCATATGTCAAAGAATAAATGACAAAAAACATTAGATATTTAATTTTTTTAATAGTTTAATTTTAATTTTTTTAGAGACTGGCCTCAGTATGTTGCCTAGTCTGGACTTGAACTCTTGGGCTCAAGCAACCCTCCCACTACAGCCTCCTGTGTAGCTGGGCCTACCAGGTGCACCCCACCTTGCCAGTTCAGAAACTATTTTTATTTAAAATAATTAAAAATAAAAACACAAATGTCAACATTTGTGGGATACGGCAAAAACTCTACCAAGACGTAAGTCGATAGCACTAAAGGTTTCAAATCAGTGACTTCAGTTTCCACCTTAAGAAACAAACAAAACTAGTTCAACCTCTGTGGAAAGCAAAATGGAGATACCTTAAAGTGATACAAGCAGATCTACCATTTGATCCAGCAATCCCATTACTGGGCATCTACCCAAAAGAAAAAAGACACTCTATAAAAAAGACACCTGCACTTGAATGTTTATAGCAGCAGAATTCACAATTGCAAAGTTGTGGAAACAACCCAAGTGCCCATCAATACACAAGTGGATTAATAAAATATGGTATATGTATACCATGGAGTACTATTCAGCTATAAGAAGCAATGGTGATATAGCACCTCTTGTATTTTCCTGGATGGAGCTGAAACCCATTCTACTAAATGAAGTATCCCAAGAATGGATAAACAAGCACCGCATGTAC
>CAUYRT010079418.1:0-42135 GCA_963574885.1 Lepilemur ruficaudatus | reverse complement strand
CATCACTCGCACCATCACCACTATCACCGTCATCAATGTCACCATCATCACTATGACCATCACCACTATAATCATCACTATCACCATCATCACTGTCACCATCATCAGTATCACCATCATCACCATCATCACCATCACCATCAACACCAGCATCATCATCAGGATCATCATCATAATCTCCATCAGCATCATCAACATCAACACCATCACCACCATCACCATCACCACCATCACCATCACCACCATCATCACCATCATCACCATCATCACCATCATCGCCATCACCATCACCATCATTACTATCATCACTATCACCATTATCACTATCATCATCACCATCATCACTATCACCATCATCACTATCACCATCACCACCATCACCATCACCATCACCATCATCACCATCACCATCATCACTATCATCACTATCACCATCAGCACTATCATCATCCCTATCACCATCATCACAGTCACCATCACTATCATCATCATCACTATCACCATCACCACCGTTACCATCACCACCATCACTGTCATCATCATCACCATCACCATCATCACTATCACCATCACTATCACCATCATCAGTATCACTATCACCATCATCACCATCACTATCATCACTATCACCCTCATAACTATCATCATCACTATCACCATCATCACTATCACCATCATAACTGTCATCATAACTGTCACCATCATCGCTATGACCATCATCACCATCACCACCATCACCATCACCACCATCACCATCATCACCATCACCAACATCACCATCACTATCACCATGATCACTATCACTATCATCACCATCACCATCATCACCATCATCATTATCACTGTCACCATCATCACTATCATCATTATCATTACCTTCCTCCTCATCCCCATCCTCACGTCCACCAGTTACAGACCATCTCGTCTATGGCAAGCTCTAAGCTGGATGCTTTACTTTTAGCAAATTTTCCTTGAATCCCCCTCAGCTTGATGAGAGAATCGTGTGACGTGCGCAGGTGGCCCACCTACATAAAATAATGGAGAAAGCATTGGCTTAGGAATTGGACACACCTGAGCTCCTAATTGTAATCATAAGCAGACTGGGTGACGTATCTGAGCACGTTTCCTCACCTCCCCCATACCGTAATAATTCCTGTCTCGTGTTTTCTAGGGAGAGTGACGTGAGGTGCCTCGTGTGGCCGATGCTCAGCAGAATGCTGCAGTCACAGTAGCCACCCAGGACGTGTTGGTTCTTCTGCCTCACCGCTATACCTCTCACATGGGGAGAACATGCTGGGAGGCACAGATAATAAATTGAATTGTATAATGAAAAAGAAAACCCCTATTATCCATTTAATAACTTACATTTCTCATTTCCTCACTAAGTTTGAGGCGTGTTTGAGTGCGTAATGTGCCCTGTGTCATTTGATTGGCACAGCAGCTCTCTGTGGCAGGCGGTTGGTTGATTTTCTGAATAACAGGAACTGGGGACTTTATCCTTTTCCACCTGCTGACCTGCAGGAACTTCATCGGTGGATTTTTTGCCTTCTGGTCAGTGGGGGAACCCAAGCAAGACATTGGGGGGATGGAGGAGAGGGAGGTCAAGGTATTAGTTGCCTTGGATCCCTCCCTGTGGGGTTGCCTTGCTCCTCTGCTGAAGGCGAGGTTGAGGTCTCTACCAGACTTTCCCTTTCTAGGGTCTGGTCCCTGCTCTCTCCCCTTCTTCCTTTAAGCCCAGGGATGATAACAGGTCCAGAGTGCTAAATCGCCCTTCTGGCTTCCATTTATATTACTCAACGTGTTGTAAATAGTCCCTTTATTAAAGTCCTCCCAGATTTTTCTAATTTGCTTGGGCCATCTGCGTCCTGCTTGGACCCCACTGATACAAAAGAGGAGAAACAAGGGAACTATTTTTGAAACTGTGTGTTCATACCAAGCACACGGTTTATTTGGGGTGGCTTGTGTGGATTCTGCTAGAGTTGATTGGGGAGCTAAAGGCACTCAAGCCATTTTTGCCATTAACACTGGTAGCATCTATTTTTATCCGTCCCAGCTGATGTGCAGGACTTCTGTTTCACCATGGTGGTTACACTCTGCGCTCAGGTTCTTTGAGTCACATGCTATGCGTGTGGCTCCAATCCTAGATTTTGCTCTCCTATAGGGTAGGGGCTCTCATTCATCTCTGCGCCCTCAAAACAAGCACAGCGCTGTGCTTAGTAGGCACTCAGTACAGCCGTTACTTAATAATCCGTCTGCCCACCTCCCAGGATGAGGACCACTGTAGGAAGCACATCGGCAGAGCACATCTTGCTTCTTGATGCTAGCCTCCGCAAAACCCCAAACGATGTATTGCTGGTGTGTTGTATTTGTAAACATTACAGAAATGGGCATGCCTGACTGATTTCTTTAGCATCTGCTATAGGAGAAAAATTGGATAGATGCCTGCAAGGCACGGGCGATTGTAACTTTTCAGTAGGATGTACTGATCTGGTTTCAATTGGAAATAATAAAGAACATTTTTTTATTCTCTTGTGACTTCTTTTGCCTATTAAAATTTGTTCCAAAATGTTCTCAATTACTGGATATTGATATTTCTTGCTTTGAAAGGCTGACTTACAGATACCCTGGTAATAGTTTTTTGCCTTTTAATTAATGATAAGCACTAGAGAAATCAGTATTAGAGCAGCCCTAGCTTCAGCTTTTAAGGGACACAAGTACAGTGAGGTAGTGAAATCTATATTATAATTGAACATTAGAATTATCAGAATTTTTAAATGAAGGCTTTCAGCACTAGTGTTTCAGTACTTTTAAATGTCAGAAGGATAAAAACTGGTACAGTGCTTGGACAATTCAGTGTCTGTGTTTGAAAGCCTGGTTTGTAAAAGGAGAATTCAGGTATCTTTTAAATTAGAATACATTTCTTAATGTTACAAAGGAGTAACAGCATGGTGTTCCCCTGCAGATAGATGTTTTTTTTTTTCTTTGCAGATTGCAAATGCTATCAATGTGCTCAATCTACAGACAAATGGCATGGGTCCCCCGAGAGAGCCACTTTTTGTATATTTGACATGGATTCCTCTTGGGAGAATTTATATACAATAAATTATTTATGGAGAAACCTACGGCCCTTCTGCCACGCTTTGGTTTTGTTTGTTTGTTTGTATGTTTATATATCCGTGCAAACTGCCACAGGCTATCAAAGCTGGTCTGTGTTCGATGGGGGAGGATTACAACCAAGCCCCTTTCAGCAGCTCCTTGATGGCCCAGACCTGACGGGAAGGTGGGCTATGGTCAAGAGAGAGTTGAAAGGCAACCCAGGAATTGGCACGGAGTTTGCTAAGCCCTTGAGGGGATTCCAGCCAAGCAACTGTAAGAAGTGGCATGGGCCGGGCACAGTGGCTCACGCCTGTAATCCTAGCTCTCTGGAAGGCCGAGGCGGGTGGATCACTCAAGGTCAGGAGTTCGAAATCAGCCTGAGCAAGAGCGAGACCCCGTCTCTACTAAAAATAGAAAGAAATTAATTGGACAACTAAAAAAATATATAGAAAACATTAGCCGGGCACGGTGGTGCATGCCTGTAGTCCCAGCTATTCGAGAGGCTGAGGCAGGAGGATCGCTGGAGCCCAGGAGTCTGAGGTTGCTGTGAGCTAGGCTGATGCCACGACACTCACTCTAGCCCGGGCAACAGAGTGAGACTCTGTCTCAAAAAAAAAAAAAAAAAAAAAAAAGAAATGGCATGGAGGAGGGAGTTGGGCCTGGGGGCAGGAGAGGGTATTAGAGGTGTGAGCCTCTGAGATGGGCTTACAATCCACTTCCAATGGTAGATGCAGATGCTGGGCATGTCACAAAAAAGCCTAGATTAGAAATTTTTACCCTGAGCAATCGGCATGTCTGATTTATTTTTTAAAAAAGCACCTTTAAATTTTGTCACATAGGTAGTCAGTAGAATGGTAGCTCCCAGAGGCTGGGGGTAGGGCAGGGGATGGGGAGATGTTTGTCACAGGGCACAAAGTTTCAGCGAGACAGGAGGAATAAGTTTTTGAGTTCTGTTGCCCAGCATTGTGACTCTAGTGAATCATAGTGTCTTGCATATTTCAGAGTTGCTAAGAGAGTGAATTTCCTATGTCTTACCACAAAAAATTATAAGTGAAGTGGTCGATTTGTTACTCAGTTTGATATAATCGTTCCACATTGTATGCATATATCAAAACATTATATTTTATCCCATAAATATATGTAAATATTATTTGTCAATTAAAACAAACTTTAATTTTGAAATAATTGCAGATTTGCAGAAACTAGCAAAGAAGTGTCCAGGTCCCAGGTACTCTTTACCCAGCTTTCCCTGCCCCCAACCCCCTAATCCCTGGAGAATATTATGACCGTGTGAGCACCATAGTGTTGATCAGTCAGTGCCAATTTGATGGCGAGTACACGTGGGGCCCATTCTTCCGATCTTGTGATACCTCACTTCGGATAATGGGCTCAAGCTCAATCCAGGAAAATATAAGAGGTGCTAGCTCACTGTCGTTTCTGATTATTGAGTAATATTCCATTGTACACATATACCAAATTTTAATAATCCTCTCATGGATTGACGGGCACTTGGGTTGTTTCCACATTTTTGCAATAGTGAATTGTGCTGCCATAAACACTGTGATGACTTTTTAAGATTAAAAGCTTAAAGGTGACAGTCCTGAAAGCCAGAGCTTGAAAACCTTTTTCAAGACAGAAGTTTTTCGTGGACTCCGTGATGCATTGCCCAGGTCCTCCCTCAGGAGCTAAGGGCTTATTGCCCAATCTGCGGGGGGTGCAGCCCGCAGAGATCCCTCTCCCAAAGGCACATCTCCTTTGCGAGGTGGCCTGCTTCCAGGGTAAAAAGCCCCCTGCCTTCTCTCCCCAACGCGGGACAGCCCGTGCTATGGTCTGAATGTTCTTGTCTCCCCCAAAATTCATGTGTTCAAATCCTAACCCTCAAGGTGTGGTATTAGGTGGTGTGGCTTTTGGGAGGTGATGAGGTCATGAAGATGGAGACCTCATAAATGAAATTTGTGCCCTTATAAAAGAGACCACAAGGGAATCGCTCACCCCTTCCACTCTGTGAGGACGCAATGAGAAGACAGCCACCTGTGAACCAGGATGTGAGCGCCCGCTAGACACCCAATCTCATGGCCCTGTGATCGTGGACTTCCTAGCCTCCAGAATTGTGAGAAATAGATTTCTGTGGTTGACGGTATTTTTTTTTTTTTATGACAGCCAGAATAGACTATGATATCCCATCCTCATCATTACCTGCAAGCTGCCATTGGGACTTCTCCTTCAACACACCTGCTCGCTCCCTTTCTTTCCACCAGTGTTGATCCCAAAACACTCCTTTAAAAACCTTCTTCAAGCCAAATGCATGAAGAGTCTGTTGCCCGGGGAACCCAACCCGCCTCAAAAGCCCTTTGCAGGTTTTCTACTGTCTTTTCCTAAATGGAATTGTTCACTGTAAAGAGATTGTGTACTTTCTGTTTCTTCTAGAACTATAGTGTCTTTTTTTTTTCCAGATAAAATGATGGCCATACTAGATGGTAATGCCATTTGTTTTCAAAAATCTTCCCTTTGGAGAATAAAAAGGCTGGGCTGCCCTGCATTTCTCCATTGCATTGAAATCCAGAACCTGAGAACCATGGCTTAGAATACTTTCTGATTTCTTTGGAACCATCTGCTTTTACGAAGAGCCAGCACCACTCGAATTATGGTGAACCATGGAAGAAACTTAAATAAGCCCAATGCATCTTTTTTTAAAAAAATGTTATCATAAAGACGTTACGCATTTGGTTTTAGTCAGCAAATGTGTACCTAAAGACACCAGTACATTGAGTTCTTTCAAGCCTAATAAAAATGTAAATGCATTAGAAAGGCTTACTATTCCTATGGAGAGTTTTTTTCTTAAAGGTAAATGATAAACCTTTAGTTCGTGTTAAAATCAAGCTTTTAACTATATCAGATTCTTCCTGAAAGAATTTATGTGAAAGTCGGCCAGACGGGTTCTCACATTTCTTTTTGAAATGCAGTGTGGTTTAAATGGGCTCAAATAGGAGGTGGGGAAGGGATTAGTAAAAGTAGACTCCAGTAAAAGTAAGGACATTTGTTTCTTGCAGAAGTTTCTAAATACCTACTTGCTGATGACAGTCTCTAAGAAAATAACATAATGTTGACAAAAGTTTAATGAGAAAGTGCACCCTCAAAATCTTTAACCCTATCAATTTATTAAAAGTCCAAATGAGTATCTATATTACAAATATTTATTCAAATCACTTCCCTGGTATTACATCATGTAATATCCTTTAAAAAGTGTTGCTCTTCCAAAAAGTATCTATTATTCTTTGTCCTGAGTATGTCCTCGGAAAATAATGGTGCCTCTTACTGGATAGGGTTTCATGATATGGTGTCAGTTGTTCGTGGTCTCTTCACGGGTATTGAAATCATGGGAATGATCTTGCTCCCAGCTTTCAGGCACAGTGGTGTGTGAAAATGGTAACTTTATTCAAGGGAGTCTCAATTCAGGCGCACTCATATTTAAGCGGGAATTCATTTATCTTGAAATGTTTCAAGGGATCTCTTTAGTTTATAAAGGAACGAAAAAAAATGCCATACGACACTTTGGTTAATGTTGATCACATGCACACAGGGGTGTTGTCATGGATTCAAAGACGTAATTCTAAAATGTTTAGAAATGCTTTACCTACTGTACTATGGACGTCAGGGCTTTTCATGGCCAACGTCTTGGTCCCCCTGTTTTCCTTCAAGCAGGTCAGCATAAGCAATGATCATTAAGTTGAGTCCTCGTAGCAACAACAAAAAGCCACAATTAAAATCAAAATCATAAATGCGGACGAGAGGAAACTCTTGTCCTATCTACAGTTGGTTTCAAAAGGGAGAGAGCTATTTGAATGTGGATTTTATCCCACCTTTAGAACATTTCCTCGTCCTGTTTTCGTGAAGATCAGGAATCAGAGGAGCGCACACCCAGCCACCTGCCTTGCTTCGCATCACACGTCCAGGCTTTGGGTAACCTGTTGAAAGCAAAACAGAACAATTTACCTCCAACTGTCCCACCGCTCTCTGACTTCAAGTTCAGCTTCACGATTAAATAACTTGCCAACTTTGAATTTGCCATGAACAGCAACTCAAGATAATGTGTAGGGCTTGCAAGCAAGTCACAAGTGGTGCTTGGAGTGATTACATTCCTAAGCCCCCAATTATCACAGTTCAGAACTAATTTTTATGCCTCAAATAAAAACCAAAAGAATCCACACGAAGTGTTTCATTTTCTGGGAAGGTTAAATTAAAATTAAAGTGCTCAGTGGAAAGTCATCCTCTTTAAAATGCATTTACTAAGAATCACTCACTTGAGGGAGGAGTAGCTACTGTCGTTTTAATTTTTCGGGTATAAATCCCTCTACTCCTTACAGTAGATACAGAGAGGCCACTCGTATTTATGTATATTTTTTATTTATTTATTTTATTTATTTATTTATTTATTTATTTTGAGACAGAGTCTCACTCTGCTGCCCGGGCTAGAGTGCCGTGGCATCAGCCTGGCTCACAGCAGCCTCAAACTCCTGGACTCAAGCGATCCTCCTGCCTCAGCCTCCCGAGTAGCTGGGACTACAGGCACACGCCACCATGCCCGGCTAATTTTTTCTATATATACTTTTAGTTGGCCAATTAATTTCTTTCTATTTTAGTAGGGACGGGGTCTCGCTCTTGCTCAGGCTGGTTTCGAACTCCTGACCTTGAGCGATCCTCCCGCCTCGGCCTCCCAAAGTGCTAGGATTACAGGCATGAGCCACCACGCCCGGCCCGTATTTATTTTTTTTTAAGTGTGATATTTCAAAGATCGTTCTTCAAGGCAGTTCTTCCAGGTTTATAGATTGTACACATTCACACAAGATGGTAATTTATTGACCCGATGGGTAGTTGAGAGTGCCTGAAACGGAAACCGACAATATTCCGGAGAGATCTGAAATAGGCAGTGAATAATGATCCAAGGAGCACCTTGGGTGATGTCACGCGTCTCCTGCAAGGGGTCCGACTAGAGCCCAGTGGCTGTGTTCTTGCTGCACCAAGAGCTGAGAGGAGGGGGAGGTAAATCCTTCTCTCCAGCTTTGGCAGCTCAAGTGTTTTGGGGCTCATGGGAATTTCCTTTGAGAACCCCGGTTACCTTTCATAGAGTAGGAATCTAACAAGTTGTCTTGTTGACCTTGGAGGCAGCAGGTGGACTCAACTATTTTCCCATGGGCTCTACCTGGAATAATGAGTGCTTTAAACAATTGTTTTTCGGTGTTTTTTTTTTCTTTTTAGTTCTAAACATTGAAAAATCTGGGTTTATAGATTTTCTTGAAAAATTAGAAAATTGGGCAACACCGCACCATTATTATTCCTCCCTGGTAGCTGAGCTGGAGCTGGGAGCTTTCAGTGGGAGGTGTGCCCCTTACATGACACCTCACCCTTCCTGGTTTTCCTCATTTTCTTACCTGTCTGGCTCCTGGTACTTCTGAGTTTGTCGTCCCTGCTGCGTAAGCTCGAGAATGTGGCTTCATGTACTCACCTTTCTACTGGTCTGCAGGTGTAGACGTTTCTACCTCAGTATCCCTCCAGCTCCTGGCTCAGTGTCTCCAATGCCCAAATCTTTATTCCCAACAGTACCCAAAGTTGCTTTAAGCACTTGGTCTGTATATCTCATTTAATTTTCAAATGGTAGTCTCCATTTTACAAATGGGGAGGCTGAGGCTAGAGGCAGGATTCAAATTTGAGATGGGTTGATTTCCAAGTCTGTTATTCAGCCTCATTTCTGTCTCAGAAGGATAAGTGATCATGCCATGCTTTTCCTCTTTTCTTTTTGCTTTGCTTTCTTTTTGTAATGTGCTCAGGAGATTTAATTAAACGTGTGATACACTTGGTGCTTATGTTGCCGCCTCTTCCCCCACATCCTCCATCCTTTAAGACATGCAAAACTGTTAGAGTTGTAATTCCCTGTTTGCACAAGGAGAGAATCTTAGTCCTCATAGCCGTTCAGAATGGTCTAGACCGCTGCCGTCCAAATGAAACACAGTGTGAGCTACGTATGTAATTAAAGAAACAGTTAATGGTCACATGAAAAAAGTAAAAAGAAAGAGGTGAAATTAATTTTAATAATATGTTTTATTTAACCCAGTATATCCAAAACATTATCATTTCATCATGTAATCACTATTGGAAAATTATTAACGGTATCTATTTTCCTGTCTTCTTTTGGTAGTAAGTCTTTGAAACCCTGTGTGTATTGTATACTCACCACACAGCTCCATTCAGACTAGTCACCTTTCAGGTGCTCACGAGACACATGTGGCCCAGGGCTACTGCCGTAGACAGCCGAGGTCTCTGCCCATAGCCGGACACGCAGAGGGAGAAGAAGGCAGAGGGGGATATATATGGTCCCTGTTGGGGCCAAGGCACAGCTCAGAATCCTAGACCCTCGTTCAGACCTCCTCCTACACACCGATGCTATGAGCCTTGAGATGCACAAGGAAAGAGAGTCATGGAATGAATTATTTATTCCGTTTCTTTATGGATACAGCTGCGCGATGTTTGGTGAGCCAAAGAATTGGTATAATGTTGGTATTTCTCTCCCGGTTTTAGTGCAATTCTAGAGTTTTAACGGAGGGAGTTTGGATATGATTCCACGGGAGTGTGTTTTATCTCCCTGGGTGATCTGTATTCCCTTGCAAGCCTGAGGTGAGAGCGTAAGTCCGAATCAATTCGCTGTTAGGAGAAGTTACTGCCTGCCTACCATCAGGGATCGCGAGGAAACACACAGAAAGGAGGAGAGTATGACATTGTTGGGAATTTGATATGCAGTAAAGGTG
This sequence comes from Lepilemur ruficaudatus, assembly GCA_963574885.1. Lineage (NCBI taxonomy): Eukaryota > Metazoa > Chordata > Mammalia > Primates > Lepilemuridae > Lepilemur > Lepilemur ruficaudatus. The sequence continues at coordinate 32,239 of CAUYRT010079418.1, read as the reverse complement.
CTAACGTCGTTTCAGACTGTGCCAGGATGGACGGCCCGAATCCAGAGTGAAAGTTTCTTCGCTGCGCTGGTGACTGTGATTCGTAAAACCCAGAGACGAAGACTAAAGGTAAGCAATTATGCATGGCCTGTTACTACTTTGTGAAAACTGGTCCTGAGTTGTTTCATTATTTGACAGTGTTTTTCCAGGAAAATAAGGTTTCCTTTGCTATCATTTTTCACTGAGATAGATACAGGAAAACCCCGAACCGTTCCAGCGAGCTTGTGTTTCTAGCTAGTTCTCCGATTTGAATTTCAGATTGTGATGATATGGTCGTAAATATTTGCCCCGGGCACGTTTTCGGCTGATCTTAGCTTAGAAGCGTTTTCTCAGTGCCCCGTGATGGGACTTCATGACTTTTGCATCGTGGGTTGGGGGCTGCTCTTTCAGTAAAACGAATCCATTCGGGTTCTTTTCCCGTGCTGGAAGCCCTCGGAGTCTCCTTCGTTGAAATGCCAGAAGGTGCTGTTTAAACACATGCTCCGCACTTGAGTTGTGCCGTAGTCTCCTGTTACGATTTTTATTCTTTATGGAGCACACAGGTACTTGGGGTGTATTTCTAATAGAGGAAAAGAAGTGATCCTGCCCCCGCCCCCCGAGCTTTCATTTAATGCAGACAAATTCAGCACGAATGAAAGGTAAGGCGCCTAGCAGGGGTTGGCAACCGCCAGCGTGGTTCTTGAGAAGCTGGTCGTGGCCCCGGTAGACGTGCTTCCTAGCTGTCCTGCCACCGAGCTGAGCTTTTCCTTCCCCTGTGTCTGCGGCTGGTTGTCTTTCCTGTGGCTGACCATGGGGATAGCTGCTTAACACAGAATGGGGGACGTGGCCTTGGAAATGAACAAGCCCCCGAATGGCCCTGGGGTTACAGTTTTCCAGAAGAAAGCGGTCACTCTGTCTGCCCCGCCCCCGATAGGAAGGACCTGTCTGCCACACTGCCTTATTTTATTTCCTTCCTAACACTTACCAGACTGACTTTGTTCGTTGAGAGTGTTACTTATTCATTGTCTGTTTTACTCTACTGTCCTGTTCACTCCAGCAAAGCACCTGGCACTTAGTAGGTGCTCAGCAGGTGTTGGTTGCATGAACAAAGGGAGGGATAAATGCACGTTTCCAAAGATCTCTGACACTCTATGGGACATTTCCTTATATGTTTCATAAAGAAAGAACATATTACATTTAAACTACGACTTTACATGCTTGAGGGGAGGTCTGATCTTCCTATAATAAAATGAAAGCCGGAGGAGAGCCGAGCACATTATTAATTTTCCGCGCAGAAGATGCTTGCGATCGCAGGCATTGACTTCTGGCGATGAAATAATTTCCCAAATGTCAGAACCGATCGTACGATCCTGGAAAGTGGTTCTTTTCTTGTTGTCATTGTTTATTGTTTGTTATTGCTCATTATGGAATACTAGAGTGGGGGAAACTGTTTTCTGTCCAGCCCCGGAGCACAGCATGTGACACAAATCGTAAAAATCAACACACCTGTTTTTTTTTAGACTGCAGTTTAAACATAAGAAATGTCACAAGAAGCAGCGTATCGAGATGGTCTTTGATCACTGCTGTCCCATTCTAACAGGACAAGCCTAGGGATCATGAACGATCCTTTGCATGGGGTTAACATGGACACCTCTAGTAACAAGCTGCTCCTTGTCTTATCATAAATAACAAGCTGTTGCTTTGCCGTTTGGAAGGCTGCAGACCACGCTATAAGTTCACATTCACCACTCTCTTGGCTGCGGTTGAATTTGGTAGGAAGTCTTTAATTTAAATGCCTGTAGTTCCAGCATATAGATTAAAATTTCTGGCCCCTGAGCAAACTCTGTCAAAGGGACTTGCAGCGCATTGCTCCTGGAATATTGCATGCCAGGCGCCCCAGGGTGTGCACAGGAGCTGTGGGTGTGATGGGCAGGGCTTCTGCGGAGGGAAAGAAAAGCTGCGCTAGGAGAAATGTTAACGGGGCGGTTCGGGGGCTGGGAGCGGTGAAGGATTGTGTTTCTCTGCTGGCCCAGGCAGGATGTCTCATTACTCCGCATCAGATCGCATCCCTCGCCTCTGATTCAAGCCTGAACATTCATCTCTTCCTCCCACCTCGGGCTGTTAACCGATGCTCCCACCTCCAGGCAGGGCGCGAATGCAAACTTCTGTTTACCGTCTCTGAGTAATGATATTAATTCCAATGCCCAGGGATAACGCATTGCTTATTAAACACCGTCGCAGTAACCGTTAGGCGGTAATTCAAAAGGAAACCAAAGAGTCAAAAAGCACCGTTAACCCCACTCAGCAAAAAACGGCCAGAATTTAACGTAAGCAGAGTTTTCTCGTGTATCAGTGGGGAGAGGTTAAGAGCCTCACTGCTAACTTGCTGTGTGACCTTCAGAGAGTTCCTAACCTTTCTAGACATCAGTTGACACTTAGGTAAACCGAGAATAATAATTGCACCTACCTGCTATAGTTGTTTTGAAGGTTAAATGAGCGATTTATGTAGAACTCTCAGCAGAATGTCTTGTGTGGAGTAAGAGCTTTATTAAAGTCTCTGTAATCAGCTGTCTTAGAAGAACCGTGTTGGCATCTGCATGGGGCATGATGTCCAAGCACTTTGCAACACACGTAGGAAAAAACACCTTAAAATACAAATGTTTCTTTCCGACACTACTGGCGGATCTGTAAACCAAAGACTTCAATGGGAAAACGTATGTCCTGTCTCTACCCAGGGACCAAATTATCTTAAATTCCTTTAAGAAAGTCATGCCCATTTAAAAAAACTTTTAGCAAGTATCATTTACAATCATGGTTCCATTCTAAGCCATGCATTGGACTGAAGATTCTGTAGGCTCTCTTCAGTATAGTCAGTTTCATAAAGAGCAGCCTCCTCTCTAGAGAATTGTCTGGAACTAGGAGACTTCACGTGCAAAATGCTGAGACATTGAGCTCAGAGAAATATGTCAGCTCTTCCCCAGTGACCTTGTCAGGGCCGAACATTCTCGGACAGGCCTCTGTGTCCCCAGCTCATCCTCTGCCACTCCCCCTTCCTGTATCATGTCGATCACTTGCTGGAAGCTTCTTTCCCCTTCCGTGCCGCTGGTCAGCTCTCACTCATCCTTAAGATCCCAGCTGGAATACCGTCTCCTCCACAGAGCCTCTTGGTTCCCCGGATACGCTCCATGCTTGGTTCTATACTCCCACTGCTCCTCGAATGGCTTCATTTTATTTTGTCCTCCTGTGATTATTTATTAATTATTTGTAATTATCTGTTTAATGTCTGTTCTCCCCACCAGATCGTTAGGCCCCATCAGGGTAAGGATTTTTTGTTCTCCGCTGTGTCGCACGGTCCTTGGCACGTGTTAGCTGCTCTATCGTACAATCAGGGCAGGTGCCAAAACTTATTCTTTGCAAGGACATTTGCATGTTGCACATAACTCAATGGTTAAAATATTGGATTGCACTTTTTTCTCTTATTTGTAACAATTCCCATCCGCTATATTTGAAGTTTACCTTCTGCACCATCAAAATGATCTTGTGTTGCTTTTATAGGTTAAGATTTAATAGCATCTCAACCAACAAACTTTTGATTTTTAAAGAAGGCAGTGTTTAATACATGAGTACTATGATAGTACAAGGTGACATTCCCTCTCTCTCTAAGAAGCCTTCAGTCTTCAAAGCACATCACGCAATTTCATAAATTAATCCTGGGAATAAGTGTGGTAGTAAAGATATTGATTTTAGAATCCTGATGGAAAAGAAGGCAGAGCCTAATGTTTGAATTCTAAGAGTTATAATCAGATACAGTAAATCACCAAGCACAAAGGACAAATACCTCCATACCTAGAGTCAGGAGGCTGGCAGAGAACTTGATAGACCCAATTTCAATCCCTTTGAAGAATCGTACCTCCTGGAAAGCCTTTGGTCCTTGTTGCTTCTAAGCTAAACTGTGGACTTGCTGATATGGTTCTGCAAAATGATTTGAGCTGTATGCTCTTGTTCAGGATTTTGTAATAGCTCTGAGCTGCCTTATATGGTGTTTAAGTCCTGTCTGCTTTTCAAGTCAATTTCACATCAGACGCCCCCCCCACCCCCCACTCAACTTGACTGACATACTTCCTACTGCTCACATAGGGTCTGGCCTCTCCAGCATTTTTCCTGCAAACGTCATGTGAGGTACCAGTCACTTAATTTCATGCTGGCAAAAAAATGATGACTAAGACCCAGTCCCTGACCTCAGCAGCTTATGGTCTATTGCACGAACCAGGCAACGTGGACTTATGGAGTGTATGCGGCATGCAAGGCACTCTGGGAGATCTGAAGAAATGAACAAGAATTAATGAGTAAGTGCCTGCAGAGAGAACTCAGAACATTGCCAGGTGCATACCTGTGGTATAATAAATCTCAGCTGAGTCCTCTGATGCTGATGAGATTTCTGGCTTGAAAGCTTGAGTGTGCGGTGAAGCCATCTCTGAGATGGAGCTCTGGGGGGGGCCTGAGCCGGTACACAAACTTGCTTTGAGAAAACTTAGCACTGTCTGGGGGAGGCATCAAAATGGCCATACCTAGTCATCAGCAATAGAGAAATTCGAAACTTGGGAGCATAACTAAGCAGAAAGATTTACTGTTGAACAGGAATCCAGATGGTTCCTATTAACCAACCTCTTTCCACCTCAGAGTAACTAGCTTCACAATTTTCTTTTCTGTTTGCATTTCAGTTTGTTCCCCGAGCCCCCAAATTTAACTGAAAGATACATTTACCAGTATTCAGAAAGGAGGATGTAAATAGATTTAAAGAAATTAAAAAAAGAAAAGCCAAGATCTTATCCAGCTCTCAGCACATTCTGAATCTAGTGGGAGGCAGCACACTAAAGCGTGATTAATATACAAGGCTGGCTTTGACAGTGACGGTGATTCACTGGTTTTTAAAGCGTGGGCCCCAGACTGTCAGAACCAGCATCACCTGGTGTGGTAGACTGAATAACGGGTCCCTCAGAGTTGTCCACATGCTAATCCTCGGACTGTTACCTCTTATGGCAAAAGGTACTTTGCAGGTGTGATCAAGTTAAGGATGTTGAGATGGAGGGATTATCCCAGTAGGCCCAATATGACCACAAGCATCCTTACGGGACGGAGACAGAATATCAGAGCTAGTAGTAGGAGTTACGATGACAGCCCAGGAGGTTGGAGTGACATGTGAAGGGGGCCATGCACCAAGGAATGCAGGGGACCTCTAGAAGCTGAAAGTGGATTCTACCCCGAATTTTCCAGAAAGAGCCAGCCCTGCCAACACCTTGATAGTAGCCCCTTAAGACTTATTTTGGACTTCTGACCTCCAGAACTGTAAGAAGATACATTTGTGTTGTTTTAAGCCCCTGAGCCTGTGGTCATTTGTGATAGCAACAGTAGGAAACTAATACACCTGGGAATTTGTTTGAATTGCAGAAGCTTGGGCCACACTTCAGGTTGATCCAATCAGAAACTCTGGGGATGGAACCAAACAATCTACGGTTTAAGCGGCATTCCAGGGGACTACTACGCTCATTAAACTTTGAAGACAATTGTTACGATACAGAGTGGGCATTGCAACTCTCTGTATGCCAGAGACAGACTACAAGTGTCTGCCCTAGGTCACATGCTGTATGTTTGTTAGATGACTTCCCCTGTGGCCACAGACAACCGTGACATTGTGATTGCCACCACCGCCAGGAACACATGAAATTTCAGGGAGTTCCTCAAAGGAAGCAGAATGTTACGGAAAGGTGGATGGGGTAGTTTGCTCAAGAGACAAAACAAAATCTGTCCGCTGTGAGTATGTAACTTGAGCGGTGAGTCATGGAAGGACAGATATTCTGGTATCAGGGGAGAATTTGTGAAAGGATCCACAAGTAGAAAAACCCAGAACCTATTTAGGAAATGGCAAAAAGGATTGTAGCAGCAGTATGGTATCAAGAGGGTGGGGCGGGAGTGGTAAGTAGCGGGAAACAAGCTTGAAGGTCTGGAAGGCCGTTCTCCTGAACGTGGATCATGTTTTGCAGTGATGGCGGCACGTAGGTGGTTTCTGAGCGGTGGGTGGAATGATGGATGTGGGCTCTGGGTTCTCACCACTGCCTGAAAATGAAGCCTCATTAGTACTAATCTCTGCCATGCTATATGCACATTGGATGCTGATTATGCATCACTCTAGGGATTCTCCATGCATAAATTTTTATCATTATGTGTTTGAATGATGAGTTCGCCCCTGTGGAAAACTTTGACTTTCCAACTCTTAGATAATCCGCAGTAAGAAATACATTTACACACACACACACACCCCTTCATGGAACTATACCCGTTCTTACTATTTGAGATTTATGCTACTATTTCTAATCAATCCTATTTTAGTTATTTAAAAAAATTCTGGTGACAGTTTCCTAATTTGATTTTATAACCCGCTTTTGGGTTGTATCTTTTAGTTTGGAAATTGATACTTTAAAGGGAGGGGCAGTATTTTGTTCATTTCTACATCTATTTAATGTAAGCTGTTAGCATGGTTCTCTGCCTATGAAAGATCTTCATTAAGGCTTAAATATCAGATCCATGAAGTTTAAGCCAGAGTCCCAAACATTCTTGATGCCATATGATAGCACATTTCACTTGCCAAGTATTGGATGACAAATTGTTAAGATTCATATGCACAGCTCTGAACATTTGAGTGGGTATATTTCGTGGGTGGGGGTGGAACGGAGGGTCAGTAGAAATAACGATGCATTTTCCCCGTAATTAGTGTCAAAGCTTAAGAGGAAGAACATTGGTAGACTGACTCCTAGCAACACCACAGTGGAACATTCTTCTCCCAGATCAGAACTGCTTTACATGAAATAAGCTTTGTTCTGTGAATTGGGCATGTGTCATTTTGAGATGTTAAATCTGCAAAACTGGCATCAAATGCAGAATGATACAAAGATCACACAGACTCTGATTTCTGGAAAAGCTGTCCTGTGAGTGGCACTCTGTCTTCCTGCAGTATCAAGGAGATCCGCAGACACTGGCTTTCCAAACTATGGTGCTGGGTTGGATGGAAGACACTCTTGAAGGACTTCCCTTTTGTGGATTTTCTGCTTTCTGAAATTGATCATTTTCATTAGCTAGATACTATCTTGTTGTCTTTATCATTCCAGGAATGATTTTTTTTAAAAAAATTCTGTCTTATGTTATCCTCATTTGCATTCTTGGTGTGACTCTCTTTTCTAGAGTTTCATTTCTGTCTTCCAGTGTATGTTTAAGAAAGAAAATAAAGGAGGAGAACAAGACTTAAGAAACACTTTATTTATCCTCCTATTAAATAACAAAACTGTTGTATGATTCTTGGTAATTTTGGTTGCAGTGTGTGTTTATGGTCTTGTGCGTATTGGGTGTTATCGGGTCTATTTTTACCATCACGTAGAGCAAAGGGATATTTTTTAAAAACCTGATCCTCTCTGGATTCTGCCATTACTAAAAGCATGAGCAGAGAATGGCTTTCTGGGGTCAGAAAAGGATTGGACACGGGAAGAGATGTTGGCTTAACGTGTTTAGAATTCTACACAGCTCACAACTGTGGATCCAAGAAAGAGCCAAAATCACAGTATTAAGACAAATTAAGGTATGCGTAAATATCATAGCACCCGCCTCCTTTTTATTACCTGTGAATAGAACCGCTGTGCTTTGGACTCTTCACACATTCGTTTCTGATAGAGACCTACCAGATCATGCACATGGTCTCATTTTTTCCTTGTAACAGAGTTAGGACGGTCAGTTTATGGATGGGGAAAGTGAACTCAGAGGGGTTTAACAAACTCACCTGTCATCACACAGATTGCCAACTCGAGTTTTTCTGATTCTACAGCCAGTATTTTTTCAACTACGCCATGCTCTGTTTCTCTCTACTGCAAACACCTTTAAAAAAAGGAGAAGGAGCCGGGTGAAATCCCTGGAAAGAAACAAGCCAAGGGTGGCTGCTGCCCCAGACAGTAGGGCCGTAGGGCTTAGCTTTCCCTAAGAGCAGAAATGCGGGCTCTGAGGCCCCTCCCCGCAATCAGAACTGACATTTTCACAAGATCCCCAGGCGATGCGGAATCCAAAGCCCCACTCCAGAATCAGTATCGACTTTTTTTTTTGTAAATATTTAAGTTGGAATTTTATTTTGATGAATATTTCTCCTTTTAATAAATTAGAACAACAATACATTGTTTTGTACATACATAGAAAATTTTAAGGCATGGCAAATCTGAACAAATTTAAAATGATTAAAATCATACTTCTCTGGGTTCTTTTTTTAAGTTTAGTATGTTTCCAATACTTTTTTTCTTTTAATTTCAAAATATTACCGGGGCACAAACATCGAGGTGGCTCTGACTCCACTCGGGTGGTGCAAAGGCAGAATCAACATTTTAAAAGGATTGGAAAGTGGTTTTTTGCCACGTTAAAGTTTGAGCAGCCTTTTTCTATCCCCTAGAACTGCTTCTCTCTCTCTGCTCTCTGCATCTTGGAGCCTTTGAGGACCTGCTCACCAGGAAGGCACATGGCTGGTTATCGCCCAGGTGTTAACTGATAGGACATCTTCAAACAGCAAGAGTCTACTTTTTTTCTCTCTCCTCCTTTAACCCTTCTTCTCTTTCCAGTTTTTTTCACTTGCCTATATGGCAACAAAGTAACGAAAGAATGAAAGGGCATAAAATTAAGGAATGGGGATTTCTGGCAACGTTTTTCTGTGCCAGCCTCATGCCTCCTTCCAAAATTGTGCCAAGCAACGTGGCTCCCGACGCCTCCTTCCCAGGGGCTGCCAGCATCCTGGCTGCTCAGCGCACCCTCTTGGAATGATTATAGCACCTACAAGTATTTTGGAAGCTGAGCACATTTGCTTGTTCATTCAATCCATACGACAGCTCTCTAAGTTTTCTGTCTGTTTCACACACACCTGGACACTCAAGCATCTTAAGGGTGGCTGAGCATAAGTCTGATACATTTCAACCTTTAAGGACAAATTTGAGAAAACCGCACTGACTGAACCCCGGGGTCCAGAGTGGCTCCTCTTGGTCACAACGCTGAGCCAGCCGCCCTGTGGCATTTGCTGCTTTTCACCACCCAGGTGGACTCTCACCTCTGACGATCACGCCATTCGCCTCTGCTTTCAGCAACGGTGCAAACGAGCTTACGTGATTTTCTCATTTTTTCCCCCCTCCGTCGTGATTATGAATGATCTGTGAAGCACAGAGAAGACAAAAAATTTCATAAGCCGGCTCTACCCTGTGGTCTCAACGGTAATTCAGCAAATGCGGACGTGGGAGTCGCCCGGAAACCCACACACCCATCATCAGGCTGTCGCGTCCCTGCAGGGCTTGCTTTCAGACATGCCGTCGTGTAGATCCATAGGCAGGAGCTAATAAAGGAGATCCCTCTCATAGCAATGCAGGCCGCTTTTTAAAAATGCAGAAAAAGAGGCGTTCAGAGCACTGGGATGTTCAGTTAATGGTGAATGGGCTAAGGAATGTCCCTTGGCTGCCCCAGTCGCTGGGGTAAAAGAAAATACTGGAGAGAGGAGAAATGAGGTCCGAGCTTTACGAAGCTCTGGGGAGCCAAGGGGTATTATAGACACGGTGGCTGCTGCAAAGCTAAGGTGTGGAACGAGGAGTATTTTGTCGTATACGTTACATTTTTCATTGATTGAATCGGTATCCACCTCTCGGGTTCATTAAGAAAACCTTTCCTTCATAGAAACAGTCAAGAAGCAACAGTTGATACCACAAGGCGAAACAGAGCAGATAATGTCAGAACCTCTTTGTCGTTTGGCTTTTCAGTCACCGTGACTCACCTTAATATCAACCCATGGCATCGTGTTTCACTGTCTTTTATAGAAACATCCAGTTAAGAAAAAAAAAAACGATATCATCTTTGGATCCGGATTTGCGGTGGTGAGCCTACCTTGGGTTGTTTCAAAATGTGTTCTGAGAGGCATCATCCCGAATGAAGCATTCACTTCAAACGCTTTATGAAAATATTTGGGGGAGTTCAATGAATGGTCTAAGAATTTCCACTGTGTAGATAGAGTTGATTTGGTTTCATGAAAGTGTTCGTCTGAAATTAGCATTGGTAATTATTTGAATGTGTGTGATTCTCTCAGCCTGTAAACAGTTTAGGGATTTGTGGTCAGTATTTGGCTTTAGTGAAATGAAAGAGAAAATGTCAGAGTTCATTCCGTATGATAAGGGTTTTTATTTTTATGTGTATGTAATCTGCATGGCCATATTACAGATAGGTCGATATAAAGACACTTTTCACTCTGAGTCATATTTTTAGAGAAGTTGGAAAACCACTGCCTTGATGAATCCTGGCATGGGCAGAACGTGGCATCAGCCGTGATTGGCACACTGAAAATTTTACTTTAAATAGCCAACAAACTTGTCATTTTTCTTTTGACTTCTCATTTATTTCGGGGTTTTGAAATGGCTATGCTTCTCTTGAAATCTTTCTCTCTTCAGTCTGTTCCTCTTGGAGACAGCGATTAGTTATGAATGAGGGAAATAAAGCCACACTTCAAAGTTCAGCATACTCTGGCAGGGCACATTTTTAGGGAAGGGAGTATTTCATATATTTCTAAAAATTAATAATTCTGACAGGTGCCTGCCTTTTGGCTTTTCAGTCACCGTGACTCACCTTAATTTCACCTTAATTCCGCTGTTTGACATTAGATGCCTCTCCAGAGAGGAAGAAAATCATTCAGAAATTAGGTGCATAAAGGTTATTAAACTAATATTTAAAATTCTGACCCTGCACGTTTGACTTTACTCCTAATTAAATGCCATGAGTAGAAACGTATGATCCTCAGTGTGTGCCTGTGCTCAATCTGTGTCCCCGTGAAGGACAGTGAACATGCTGAGGAATTAGCATTGAGTTTGCAGCTTTTCTCCTAGGAATATTACTTATAGCTGCCATCAGCAGCCATAGTGGTAAGCCAAAGCTGAAGACAGAATTTGAGAAAACATGCAACACATAAAGATTTCCTTCTTTCTTGGAACCTTTTATAACTTGCTCCGTCTTCAAATAACTCATCTCTGTGAGGAACAAGTGAAGATGTCAATAATAACCTAACTTTGGAACTTCAAGAATGGAGCTATGTTATTTAATATGATTGAAACATTTCAGGTCTCATGTCTTGGGCATCGTGTCCATGAAGGTGGGAAATGAAAGCATCACCAGTGGACTGGAATAAATTTTATCACATATATAAAAAGTTCCCCTAATGCTACTCCCTTGTTTCAATGAACAGCTGGAGTTTTGTTCTGAAACCTGAGGGTTAATCACTCTTGTGGATGTACCTGTTGGCTGGTACACACTTTCCCGATACAGCTGTATTAGTAAGGACTCTTGGTTGCAGGTCTGAAATCCAGTCTTACTAAACTGGCTTAAGCAACAGAGAACATTTCTTGATTCATGTAACTGAGAAGTTTTAGGAAGTGGTGGCTTCACTTTTAGGCTGGCCTTTTTGTGGTGGCGATCACCACGTTGACCCTTTCATCCCGCTGGTTTAACCAACCCAGCTGAGTTTGTCTTTCCAGCAGTTTTCATGCAATCCAAGTCCCGAGTCTCATGGGAGTAAGTTAGAGCCCACGCTCATTGCTGAACCAATAACTCCGGCCAATGGGATGGAACAGTGCTTGGCCAGGCCTGAGTTACATTCCTGTATTTATATTCCAAAGGCAGGAGGAGGAGAAGCTTCTCCAAAGGAGAAAATCAACGGCTATTATAATACAAAGCTAAGGTTTTATGTGGACTCCGGGCGAGCAAAAACAGAAGGTGCTACTACAGAGGTTTTATTTTGACTATTTAAAAACTTAGATGTCATTAATTTAATAAGAAACAGTGACGTTGTGTCTGTCTCCCCATCTGAGTTATCCGTTTAACAAATGGGTTGAGCCAGGCATAGACATCCCCTTTTACTTCCCTGAGCATATGAATTGTGTACACGATTTTGAACAAGTGTCTGTAATATTTTATTAAATGATTTTCATCACCCTGGGTAATAAACAGGTGATTTGACTTAGCAGAGCACAGGTGCTATTTTTAATGCTTAGTGCTCTCTGGAGGGCTTCCAAATAATAATAGCATCTTTAAAAGCTTTGGATTCCTCGAGGAGCAATAAAATTTTGCTGAGTATTGTCTGTTATAAATAACACATCTCCCTTCTCTTCTCTTCCATATTGCTACTTGAGAAAGCTCCAGATTTCCTGACGTTATCTGAGGGTTGGTTGCCTAGTGAAGGTCAATACTTCTTTGCTCTCCCTCACTGTGTGTTTCTTTGTGATTACATTGAAATGATGAGAATGTGACCTTCAAAATATTAAAGATTAGGGAAAATAAAGCATGGATACATCAACAAACAAGGAACATGACTTAAAATTTTGTTTTCTGAAATGGAAATAGCTTTATTTTTTCCTGGCCAGTGGGGTTCAGGGCAAGCCAGAGAGCCAGGACTTGAAGAATCAAGATCCCAGAGGAAAGGAGCCCCAGAGAAGTGAGTTCAGCATGCTGCGTGGAATTGTCCCTTGGGGGCTCGTTGTACACTTCCAGGGAGAGACAACAAACTGCAAAGCTGAAAACACTTGCTAGGAGAATAAAAGACAAAGCAGAGATTTTGGCAGGCTCACACGTAGGGTCTCGTGGAGTCCAGGACTTTCAAGAAGGTAGGAACCTGGTAAACACTCAAGTTTTTTAATTGAGGTCCCTGAAGAGCTGCATCCTGGGATGAGGGCAAACTGGAAATAGACCAGCCTCAGCTGGATCAAGAAGATCTTCCTTTACTCTACCGGCCTTTTAGAAGAAAATAACATCATCTTGGGAGGAAGATAACATGATTTAAAACTGGTACCATTTCCATAAACAATGTATCTGTCATTCACTAAAAAATGGTAGGCATGCCAGGCAATAGGAACAAATGACCAAAAATCAAGAGAGAAAAACAGTCAAAAGTGGTAGATTCGAAAGTGATTGAGATAGTGGAGTTACAAAAGACAGACTTAACTGATTAATATGTTCAAGAAGAGACAGAGAATTTCACCAGAGATCTAGAATCTACAAAAGGAATCAGATGTACAACTTGAAACTTTTAAATTACAGTAACTGAAATTAAGAACTCAGTAGCTGGGTTCAACAACAGATTTGACACATCAGAAGAGAGGATTAGTGACTCAAAAGCTAGGTCCTTAGAAAACGCCCAGATTAAAGTACAGAGCAGAAAAAATACTGTAAAAATACAGAAAAGTTCATAGAAGACACATGGAATACTTCAAAGGTCTCGGCCAGATAATTAGAGCCCTCAAATGAAATTAGGGAGAAAATGGGCACAAGCAGTATTTGTAGAATGGTGGTAAAGAATTTTCCAAAACTGCTGAGTGATGACAAGCTTCAGATTCAAGAAACTGAATTATGCCAAGAGAATCAAATGAAATATGGAGGCATATTATCGTAAAACTGCTTAAAAACTGAAGACAAATGAGAGAATCTTTAAAGCATCCAAAGGGGAAAAAAAAAGGCACATTTTCAAAGGCACCCCAATTAGACTTACAGCTGAGTTTTTAAACAATAGAAGCTAGAAAACAGTGGAATGGCGTATTTAAAGTGCCAAAAGAAAATGTCAACTTACAATTTTAGACCCAGTGAATGTACTTGTCAAAAAAAGATTATTTTTAGAAAAATTAAAGCTAAGAGAATTAATTGTCAGCGTGTCTACATTGAAACTGTTAAAAGGAGCTCTTCAGCCAGCGGGAAATGGTCACAGATGGAATCATGGAAATGCAGGAAGGCATGAAAAGCCCCAGAAAGGACAAATAACAAATTAAGTGTAAATGGATATAGACTGTTTAAAATAATCAAAGTTTACCTCCACGTAATCAAAGGCAGAACAGTTTAACCATTTATTAGGATAGTAACTGCAGTAGATTGGAACATATCAGATATTTTAAATCCTTTAGTGCATAATGTTAATAATAATAACCAATTGGTTACTAAGGAGAATGTTAGTGAATCAATTTGTTATTTTGAAAAATGGTATATTAATGTAAGAAATCAAGCATTTATCCCACATCTTTTGTAGGACTAAGTAAACATAGATAGAGGGATTTTCTCTTCATAATTGTATCCCAGCTAACAAATACGAAATTGTAATCTTATTTTTTAATCCTAATGAATTAATGGACCCGGGCATTGAACATAAATGGCCTCGAATACTACAAAAACACAAGGAGACATGGTATGCCTCCAGAGGAAGGAATACACACCACCAGCCATGAGATGGTTTTAACAAAAACAAAACAAAACAAAAAACAGAAGAACCTGAATCTGATCAAGCCTCTAGCTCTAGCTACTAACAAACAGAAATTGCATCAAGGGAGCGTCTTTTAAAAATATAATACCATGAAACAAAAATCAGGTAGTGGAAACCTCAGTTCCAACGAGCACTTTCTTCAATGAATAAATAGCATAGAAAACAAAAAAGGAGTGAGGAGAAAAAATAACGGACCTTAAAAGACGCATCAACCCATCACAGTGTGCAGAACTTATTTGAATCTTGATTTTCAAATACCTGCAAAAAACAGTTACGATATTTGAGACATTTGAGCATTTACAGAGTATTTGATGGTATTCTGGCATTATTATTTTTGTATGTTTGGTAATGACACTATGGTTATATGTTATAAAAAAACATACTCATCTTTTGGAGACACATACTGAAATAATCACAATAAATATGATGTTTGAGATTTGTTTTAAAATGATATGGTTAAAAGAAAAATGGATGAGGTCAGAGATGGAACAAGATTGGCCATGAAATAATGATCGATCGTTAAAGCCGGGTGATGGATATGCATTCATGACATTACTGAGTCTATTTTTGTGTATGTTGGGAATTCTCCATAACAAAAAGCTTGAAAAATAAGATATGTGTAGAATTATAATAAAGGACAACAAACAATAACATATAGAGTGGGGTAAATGGAGTCAAAATGATGTCAAACCTTTATCCAGAGAGGTTAAAAGTATCAGTTATGGTAGATTCTAGTAAGTCAAGAGATCACAGTTTAGTTTCAAGGTCACCACTTAAAGAATGTATAACTACTAAGCTGATAGAGGGGGAAATGGAATAATAAAAGATATTTAATTAATTGATGACAAAAAGAATGAAGGAACAAAGAACTGTGAAACAAATAAAGAACATATTAGGATGGTTATTTGAACACAAATATAACAGCAATTACATTAATGTGGGAGGGCTAACTACTTCAATTTAAAAGCAAAAATTATCAGACCGTATTATTAAAACAGGAAAACTATAAGCCAACTATGTGAAGTACAATCTAAATATTAAGATAAAGCCATATAAAGATTAAAAGTGAAAGTGTGTTAAAAAAAAAAAAGAAATAAGCAAACACTAACAAAAAGAAGCATATATAGCTATGTGTACTCATACAAATAGTATGGTCTCAAAATACTAAAAAGTAAATAACTAATAGCACTAAAAAGGAGAAATATATAAACCGTCGGTTGTAGTTGGGATTTTACTGTATCTCTTTCAGTAATTAATATAACTTGTAGGAAAATAGTTGATAAACATATAGAAGATTGGAACACCACATTTAATAAACTAGATCTAATTTAATATGCAGAACACTTCACCTACCAACTAGAGAATGTACGTTTTTTTCACATTTAGAAAAAACATCGTGTGCCTAGACATTAGCACTTCTTAACAAATTTCAAAGGTTTGAAACCATAGAGTTTATTTTCTGATCATAGTTGTATTAAGTAACAAATCAGTATTAAAATATTATCTAAGTGATAATGAAAATGCCAAATGTCAAACCTTGATGTGTTTTAGCTAAAGCAATATTTATAGGGAAATTTATACACTTAAATTCTTAGAAAAGAAGAAACGATGAAAATGTAAACATCAGTATCAGTATCTAAAGAAGGGAACACGGGAATAAATTCAAAGAAAGAAGAAGAAAATAAACATAAAAGCAGAAATCATTGAAATAGAAAACAAGCAATAATAACAAAAAAAAAAAAAAATAAATAAAGCCAGAAGTTCTCTGAAAAGGCTAACGAAATTGACAAACCTCTGGTCAGAATAATTAAGAAAAAATACAAGGCACAAATTGTTAGTATCAGAAATTTTAAAAAATTGATAGCACTAACGAAGATGAGAAGATAGCACTATGATGACAAAAAGACATCACCAAGATTTTATGCCAATGGATTTGAAAATTTAAATGAAATGGTTAAATTCCTTAAAAACACAACTAAAAAATTGATATACCATATTTTAAGAAATCTGAATTATTCTATGTCTATTAATCTATTAAGAAATTAGCTTCATAATTATAAATCTTCATACAAAGAAAGCACCATTTAAATTTACCAGCAAATTATTCCAAATATTTTAGAAGGAATCACTATAAATCATATGTGAACTCGCATTATTAGGCCAGCATAACCTTGCCCCCAAAGACAAGAGGGGTGTTAAAAGAAAGGAAATCCACAGTCCAATTTTTCTCGTGAAGATAGATGGAAAAGTCCTAGCCAAGACATTAGTAAATCAAACCCAGTGATATATATAAAAAGGATAATGTATCACTATCAAGTTGGGTTTATTCCAGGAATATGAGTTGATTATTTGAAAATCAGTCAATGAGATTTACCACATTTATAAAGTGAAAACCTGTATCATCATCAGAATAGATGAAGGAAAAAAATCTGGTAAAATTTTACACATTCATTCATGTTAAAAACTCAGCAAAATGGGAATAGGGCAGAAATTCCTTAATGAGATAAATATCTACCAAAAAAGCAAACCTCATATGTCATGTTGGAATATTAACAATTTTTTGTTGAGTTCATCAATAAATATGTCTATTATTTAACTTTTGTTCGTCATTTTCTTGAAGACCCTAGCCAGTCCAGTATAACCTTGGGATGGGCAAAAGTCTGTATTTTTAGCAAGTTGCCAGGTGATTTTTTTATGCACATTAGTTTGGTAAACCTTATGGCTGCGTAGTCTCTGATGTGATTTGCTTCTTATTTTGAAGTGGCCACAGTCTAAAAGTTGGAAAGCCATGGCAACACATCGGATCAGATTGGGTGTGGATATTGGCATTTTTTCCTCAAATATTATTTCTGGTTACAAATATGGTGTTCACTAGATCTCTTACTAACGTTTTTTAACTGATCAGAAATAAATAATTCTCCATGCATATTATAACAACTTCTATTTATCTATAATTGGATTTAAAATGATAATGGTGGCTTAATTTGTTTAATTTCCTTTTGTGTAGGTGGCATTCAGATATATCTGAGCCCTTTTACGTTGTCAATGGTTAATTTGTAGATCCATACCACCGACCAGTCTGATCACGGTTGTAGAAAAATAATGATATGTAATTAAAATCTAGTGTAACGCATTTAGTTTCTGTGATAAATGTTGCCCTTCCCCAACCTGCCATTAACAAACAGTGACGTTATTTTATAGATCTTGTTTTTCACATCTGTTCTTTTTTCTTCTATTTTTGTTACGAGATAATACCTGCTCCTAAAATCCAAACAATTCGTAAGCATAAAAAGGAATACCAAAAATCATCTACACTTGTGTTCTAAAACCGTTCCTTGGAAGTAACCACTGCGAACATTTTTGTCCCATCATTTTTATTTATATACTTATATACACTTTTCTATATTGTTTTCAAAGAGTCGCCAACTGGCTACCTGATTTTTCAAAATTCAAGCGTATATATTGAAACCAAGGTTAATCCTTCTTGTCAGATTTGACAGACAGGTCATAAATAACCCAAACTCTCAGGTATTTGTGATGCTTGTTATCTTATAACGCTCTGTTCATTTCAGGGATTAAGCAACACTTTTGGGAGAGAAAGAAACGGTTACCACCGGTGTGGTGTAACGCCGTTATGCCTTTTGTTCTTGGAACAACATTGATATATATTCCCACAAATAAATTTATGTTCTCATTTTGAGGGAATCCTTGCCAGGAATAAGTGCCTGTAGCCGTGCTGATGGAAAATGGCCGAGGAGGTGGAGAAAGCAATTTACCTTGTGTCAAGCTAAGAGTAACAATAACGTATTTCTACAAAAAGATGCTATCTGTATTTAAGACGAAACGTATTTTCAAATTTTTGATTCCCTTGTTCCGTGAGGCATGAATATTCTGATACTGACCGTTGCGGAATATGATTAAGAGTCATGGTAGTTTTTGAAAGAAAAGTATTATATCGACTGAGATAAATCTCCGAGGCTATATAGTAAAGAGTTGATGGGGAAATACAATCTGTAGGTCAAAACACTGCAGCTTAGGACTTCACGTGTAAAATGTGCCACAATCCCCTTACCCGACTCATTACCGATTCCTGTATATCTCTCAGACTTGCCGTATTTTACTGTATGTTTTGTTTCCATTGTAGTCTAGATTATCATCATTACCGCAATAGCCTCTCGAACGATACCCTTGCAACCACTCTTTTGCCCTTTTTTAATCCATTTTCCACGCTGTAGCTTGAGAGAGATTTCCAAAATGCTAGCCGGATCATGTCCCTGTCCTGGTGGAAGCCATTCATTTCCACTGTCCAAAAACCTGACGTGGTCCTTGTCACCCTTTCGTGATTCTTCTCATGTCTTGCTCCTCTAGCTTCTGAACTGAAACGCCCCCTTTTCTTCCTCGAAATCTCTGTCCTCCCACCTGCCACAGACCCTTTGCACGTTCTTGCTCCCCCAGCCCCACGGAACCCTGTTTCCTTCGTCGCCACTGAGTTAATTCCCTCTCTTCTGATTCCAACTCAGATATTTCTCCTCTCCGGAGTAACTCAGCCCCTTTTTATAGCATCTTCTTGGCACCTGCCACTGACTGCTCTGTGTTAGAACAAGACAGTCAGCTCTGTGTGTTCAGAAACCAGGTATGTTTACGCCCAGTTACCAACTCAGCCTGGCGTATGCTGTTTGTTGAAAGCAGCCAAGAGGGTGTGTACATTTGTAAACGGAGTAGTTAAGTAGCGAAGTCTCTTTAGACTCTCCAGAACCTATTAAACGTTGTTCTTAAGATAACATCTTTCCTTGTTCTTTGTTTATGAATGTTTGGTCAGGAAATGGTTGTAAAAAGCTTCAGATCCCAATTGAATAATGTGTTCTTAAGAGTGGCTGCCAAGTGCAAATACCGCGAATATACATTCATGCATATGATAGTATATAAATAACCGGGGAAAGCACAGCAAAGATCAATCAATTATGTATAGGTCAAAATGCTTTCCATCTGGACTGAGTCATTTTAGCAAATGACATCATGTGTCCTTTGGAGTCTGTTGTGAAATGTGGCTTGAGTCATTAGAGATTGGCTTCTTCTCTGGGTTACCGGGATGGCAGTGGGGAGGCTCTGTAAATAAATGTATTGGATTCGGCCGGAGCAGATTTATATACTTAGGGTACAGTGATGAGGGCTTCTCATTCTGCAGAAAACCTGTGGGCCCCATCCACCGTTTTCTAGTTTCTTACCCTTATTGGTTGACTTTTTATTTTTTTTAAAAGGACGTAAAGACAAGGGAGTTGGAACGGAGCCAGATGCTCTTTCTGTAACTGCAGTGGATAACTTTGCATGGAACTGTAAGCAGGTAATCAATAGCAACGAATCTGGCACCTTCTCATCTCTTCTGATGTCACCGTTGCTCTTCTGGATGGGGCTTCTTGGACCCTGCAGGTTTGGTTTATAATTTCTACTTCGATCTGATGGGGAGTAGTCATACCAGTCGGACCTGCTTGAGTGACTAGCAGGGCAGGATGTTGTCCCAGAGGGGAAGGGATGTTGGCATCTTCCAATTGGCACAACAGGAGCTGAATTTAGCTCATAGACCAAGTGATAATAAAAGGAGCGGTCAAGTCCAGTCATTTCTGATTAGTCAGGGCTTGAGGAGGTAGATGTTACTTAACAGGATTTAAGGTGTGATTTTTCGCTCCCTTCAGGGTATTTTGGAAATGTTAAAAAGTTGTTGACTATTTTTCTGGGTTTTTCTCTTTATTCAGTTGTTCCAGTTCCTCTTGGTCACAGGCTGTCTCAGTGTCTGGATTCTCAGTGCCTTACGTGGTACCTGGCACCATGTTCCCTGAGTAGAAAATAGTAATATTAATAGCAATAAACAGCACGTGTTGAGGAGAATGAAGTTGTTAATGGTGTTAAGCCACTGTAAGAATTCTATCCTTGTCATGTTTTCTTTGCGCTCTTGTTCCTTGGATGAGCCGAGTCTCCAACTCACAGCCTCCAGCAGATTTCTTCTGAGGGATATCAAAGCTCTTTTTTCTTGATCTGGTTTTCTTTCTCTTCCTTATTAAAAAACAGTGCATATTAATGCTATAAAATGTAAAAGTGACAGATAAGCAAAAAGATAAAAATAGCATCGCCTGTGTATCAGGAATGTATTCAGCTGCAAAGTAAAGAAAATCCAACCCATGGTGACTTTCTCCAGATCTTTTGAGGACAGTGTGGAGATGGTATTTTGGTCTATTTCTCTGCTGTCCTTACCATGTTACTTTTTGTCTCCATGGTCATGCTACAGCCGCCGCTCCTCCAAGCATCATGGCTGCATTGGGAAGGTAAAGGATAAACACACAAAGCGTTCTGTTAAATGAATCTGCCCCATTTTAATCAGGAACAATCCAAAAGAGCCCTACCTAGCAGACTTCTTGCGTAATGTCTCATTTTCTAGAACACCCGCAGCTGCAAGGAGTGTTGGAGAGACGGGGTTGTGAATGCAAGATGGTTGGCCAATCAATGTCTGCCAAGCTTGCAGTCTTACTATCCAAATAGAAACATTGTCCATAAATATGATAATATCGTATCTACTATTATTACAATGTTGTTTTTCCCCCTTAATAATGCCACAAATCTTTTTTCATGTTATTAAATATTCTGCCCATAATTTTTGATGTCTGCATAGTATAGTCATGTGTTGCTTAACAAGAAATGCATCATTAGGTGATGTTGTCACTGAGCAAACATCACAGAGCGTACTTACACAAACCTAGATGATACTGTAGCCCACTACACACCTAACCTATGCAGTATAGCCTGTTGATCCGAGGCTACAAACACACATATCACTGTACTAAACATTGCAGGCAGTTGTAACACAATCTGTGTGTATCTAAACATAGCTAAACACAGAATCTATGTTTATCTAGATATAGCTAAACACAGAAAAAGTAATGCGTTGTTCTACGGCATCATGATGACTACTACGTCACTTAGGCAAGAGGAACTTTTCAGCTCCACTGTAATCTCATGGGACCACTATTGTATATGTGATCTGTCATTGAATGAAACACTGTTATGTGGTGCATGCCTGTACCCCACTTTATGATTACACCACAATTAATTTGAACAATCTTTTTTGTTTGACATTTAGGATTTCCAGCTTTTGCTATCATAAATAATGGAGTGATGAACATTCTGATAGACAGGTCTTTTTCCAAACTCTTTTGACCTTTTATCTTTCTTTTTGATTCTGCTTTTCTTTTAAAAAAAAATCTGCAAGTAGCAATGATATAAATAAATAAGCAGATATTTAGGTACCTTCTTTGAACAGAATCTGGGAAGAGGAATTTCTAAATAACCCAGATAGCTTAGATTGTATCTATGAGATGAAAAGTATCTTAGTGAGTTGGTAAAACCAGAAAAGCAATTGGTAATTTAGAGAGAGAGCAAGGAGGAAAGTGACCCATTTTCTGATGGCCTCAATCTAATCAGTATGGTTACCATGAATTAATGTCTTCTGGAGGTCTGGTTAAGGGGATCTAGAAGTTTGCAGGTATGTTGATTTTCAGAATTCCTCACGCCTGAAAACATACTTTCACCTGGCATCGTGTTTCCTTTTGTGTTAAGGTTGCCAGATGGGAGCGGGAAGGTGGTTGATCTCACAGCTCATCTGCCAGCAGGTGCGGCAGGCATGTCAGGGCTGAAAGCCTGGCATCCACGCCAGCTCTAAGAAGAGGCTACAGAGAAGTTTGGGGAGAAAATGGGAAGTGCCTGCTTCCTGCCACCGCTGCTGCGGTGTTTGGTGAGGGCATTAATGACCCCTTCCCTTGCTTGAGAACTAACAGTGGATCATCAAGGCCAAGCATCGGGCAGAGTGTTCTGGAACTTGCTGAGTACACTACCTCTTATAACAGGGCCTTAAATGTCAATGCTTTTTGTGATGTACGGTGGGAGTACTAATTGAGAAGCCAGCCCATACGCTTCGACTATATCCAACTGTATGTTTCTTTTTTTTTTTTTTTTTTACTGTTGCAAAATAAGGTTAATTTTTATGGTGAATATTTTATGGCCTGCTTTCTGTTATGTGCCTGACAAATTGAAGGCGACGGAAGCTGATGGGTGATGAAGATAAAAGAGCAGTCTTGACCTTTCGGTAAATCGTTCATCACGCTGCTCCGTCGGTGAGTGGTTTTCCAGTTGCAGCTCATATTGGCTAATCACTGCGTCCGACTCTCAGTTCCACAGGGGCTGATTGTCTTGTTGGGGATGGTCTTTTAAACTTTGGGTGATTGTTATAGCTACTTCATTACCTGTTTGTTCCTCCACCAGAGGGGGCTTGTGGATAGAGAGAGAAGGGGATTAATGATCCAGTTTCTTTCTGCTGCTCTCCATCGTGACCTGTTTCTCCTTGGTGGCTGGGATGGGCTTTAAGCAATCCATGCACCTGCTCTTTTTTGAGTCCTCTTGCTCCCAGCGCCATTCAGTTACAAAATGACTGTCTTTGGCAGTGGTCGCAGACTAGAATAGTTAACTAGTGCTAATGGATATGTTTTGTTTTTCGTGTTGATCCAAGTTCCATCAGGAGAAAATAAATGAGAAAGCAAAAATAGCCTCCTTAGTGCAACCCTGGGTCAAATACTAGAAACTATGGAATCCATTACTGTGGAAGTATGAATCTGTGTGCTGGACCTGAAGTGGATCCAAGACTGGGCATCTGGTAGAACCTACCTCACCAACATTGTAGACATCTATGGGCTCCTAGGTTCCTGAGTCTTTTGCCTGGATTTTGCCAATCTCTAGAATTCAGGAGCAAGGTTAATGTATAAGACCCCTTTAGGAGTGAGTCCATCTGCAGGCCTGGAGGCTAGGAGGATACCCAGCACCTGTTCTAAGTGAGGGCAGGTAAGGGAAAGATTTTGCCTCAAGGACCCATGGAAGTTGACTAGGGAATCTGACCAATTATAGTGCTGTGCTGATTAGCCTCTCAGAGGATGTTTCCTAATTATGTATTTTAGGGTTTGCCAAAGTGGGGACTCTGTCTCTTCTTTGAGCTAAAAACTATTTTTGATATTTTGATGGCAATTAAAATGGAAATTGTGGACACTAAGAGACGGTAACTAACCGACAATGTTTTACTGATTCTTTATTCCTAATGACATGCAATGTCAAGAAATATCTAGATATTACCTGCACTCTGCCTGTCCTCTGCCTGAAGTTGGGATTCTTCAATAGAATGGGTGCTCCTGGGCCCCAGATTGGCATGGTTCCTTTGGATGGTAGGTGCAGATGGACAGAGCCGTTGCTTGTAACTTTGCGGCTAAGCTTTGAGGGCGTGACCGCAAGACCATTTTGGATGTCTGTGTGTGTGTGGTTGGGTGGGCATGGAGGTGCAGGCTCTGACCCCTTTTAAAAATTATTTTGTTAAGGCACAAATTATAGGCTTGCAGTTATAACCCGTTAAAATACTTTTTATCTCATTTTGGATACCAGAGAACAAATTTCTTTATATTCTTTTATGGAAACACAAAAAACAAGAAATATTATTTCTAAACAATAACAAAATCTTTTAATAGGGAATTTTGGGAAGTTACATTTTTTTTCTCCTTTGTTAGAGACACAAAGCCAGTCTTTGGGGGAAGGTACACTTAGATCTCAGAAAAACAAGGCAATAGTCACAGCCTATTAATACCCAGTGCTTCTTATGGGAAGGAGTAATTTTTACGCGGTGGTGATATTTTAGAGTTTTAAAGGGGACTTTTTTTCAAGCATATTCCATAACAATATGGTGTAGGATTTGGTCTGAGAAGAGGCTGAAATGAATTAAAATGAATATTTGGAATCCTGCTTATTGGAAATGTTGGTGTTACTAAGCGTGACTTTGCTCATCCTGCTGCTATGAACTCACCAACTTACCTAGACTCACGCTTGCCTTGGCCTCCTGTCCTCAAGACTCAGGGATTAAGAATTCTCCGTGTCTTTAAACTCAGTTCTGAATGTTGCCTTTACCTTTTATTGTTTTGCTCTGTCCAATATAGGAACCACCCGTGACTGTTTACATTTAAGTTAATGAGAATCTAACAAAGTAAAAAATTCAGCTCTTCAGACATGTTGGCCTCATTTTAAGGGCTACAAGGCACATGTGGCTATTGGCTGTCTTATAGGATAGCTTAGGTGTCAACATTCCCATCATCACAGAAGGTTCTGTTGGTCACTGCTGCTTGGCAACCTTGCCTACCTGCTAAGGAGGATTCCTTGTCACCCTCTCCAGCGGTGGCTGCTTTTCCTCAGCGTCTGGCAGTGGAGCTGGTGTCCTCTTTGTCACTTCTAGATGGCTTCTTTTCTCTTCATCCGTGTGCCATCAAACTACCCTACAGCCTACTCCTCTGAATTTATTAGAGATTTTCCCCTCTTTCTCCCTGTCTTTATGTCCCTCACTCTCCTGCCGTCGTTCTTGGTAAAAGCATCCATGCAGAATACTCACAGCTGGTCTCTTGTGCTTAAGTTTCTCACTTATGAGTATTTTTCTCTGCCTCGTGGTCATACCCCGGGCGAGTGGTTCACGATCTAGGAAGTACCACTCTTCCAGGGAGTTTTTGCAAATATTGTCATAAGGAGTGCTGCTATTGGCGTTTAGAGGGCAGAAACTAAGGATGCTGGATGTCGCTGAGTACATGAGACTGTTCTGCACGGTGAAAAATTGTTTCTCCTCAAACGCCAGAAGTGCCCTTGTTAAGAAATGCTGTGTTCACCTTCGGAGTGTGTTTTAAAGCATCCCCCTCTCTGACCACCGCCTCCTGCCTTTTCAGAGCCGCTGCCTCACGTGCCATGAGCATCTCTACTCCAGTAGGAGTTCTGTGCTCCCTTGGAGCCTCCAGTCTGTTGACCTGCTGTCTGTAGGTGCTGTCCGTGGTCCTCTCGTGCCCTCGTTCCGTCATCACCCAGCGGAGATGGGGCGGCTCATCTCTTCTTCACGTGTATGCTTGACTCCTCCGCTCGTCTCTGCCTTTCGCCCCCATCTGGCGGGGACTCTGACCCTCACTCACCTTCCTGCCCACCTCAGGCCTGAGCGTGGATGGATGGAGGGGAACACAGAACCGTGCTGCCGGCTTTGCTTTAAATGATGTCCACGAGTTTGAAGAGGATCCTCCACTGTACTTGGCAATCCCGCGTCGTTTACCTAGTGCTTGTCCTCTCCGAGACGATGATGGTGCCCTTCCGCCTCTACCCAGCCCCCAAGCCCCAGCCCCAGTTCGCCCACTCGGCTGATTCCCTCGCTTTTTATTTCACTGGGGGAGCAAGCAATCAGAGGAGACTCCTTCCTCTCCTCCAGCAAATCCACACCCACCGTCCCCGTCTCCTCTCCCGGGACCCCGCGTGTGCTGTGCGGAAGCCCGCAGCAGCTCTCCGTCATCCTCAGATGCTCACCCGGTCTCCCTGCCATGGCCTCCAGACCCTTCGAGATCTGGTCCTCTTCTTTCTCTCCTTGTCCTGTGACACCCTCTCCTTCTTTCTCCCCAGGGTTTTCCTGCTGTTCTTCAAATGCATCAAGCTCCTTCCCTCCTCGGCATCTTTGTATTTGCTGTTGCTTCTGTCTGGACATCTCCCCCCACCCTGGATGTTTATGTACCTTGTCCTCTGTGGCACTCAGCGTGCTCACGTGCCGTCTCCTCCAAGCATCCTTCCTTAACCCCCTGCCTCCTGCGGCTGTGGCCCTCCCAAATCATTCCCCGTCTCCTCGCCCCGCTTTATTTTTCCTCACGGGGCATGTCCCTCCCTGACATCACATCATAAGCCCATGCTAATTTGTTCAGTGTCTGAATGTAACTCCCGGGAGAGTAGGGAACGTGCCTGTCTTCCTCACTTCTGCATCCTCAGCGCCTAGAACGGTGTTTGGCATTCAGTGTTTATTGATTCAGCATTTAGCACGTTTTTGATAAATGCACATCAAATAAATAAAGTGCACTGACTGCTATGGCAAAGGCTCTTTTAATTTGTCGTGGCTTTGCTACCCTGAGCTGTACGATGACTCGGTTCTCTTACCACTTTTCTCTCTTTGAGAGATTGGGGAACTTTCTCTTTGTACAGTATCCCATCATATCATTTTGGCTTTCATTTGATGTAAACACATCATTTACATATAAATTCTGCCTTTGTTCTTTTCTTGTTAGCCCATAACAATTAAAATAGACCACTACACTGCCACACCGTGAGTTTTTATGATGTCATATCAAAGTCTCCATTAATTAAATAACTTAATAAATTAAAGCCTTATTCCATGAAAATATCTTTCCATTGCAAATTGTTTTCACCAAAGAGCGTAATAGCAGACAGACATGGGACAACTTTAGCATTAGGGCAAGCCAACCTGACAGCTAGCTGTGCTTACTGACACATTGAAAGTTAAAAGCTGTCATTTTATTTTTTTTAATTTATTTTATTTTATTTTATTTATTAAGGTTACATACATTGCCCTTGCCCCCTCCCCCCTCCAGTCAGAGCCTCAAGCCTGACCATCCCCCAGATGGTGCGCATCGCACTCATTATGTGTGTATATACCCATCGCCTCCTCCCCCCTCCCGTCTGCCTGACGCCCGATAAATGTTGTTCCTGTGTGTCCGCTTAGGTGTTGATCAGCTGATACCAATTGGCTGGTGAGTACATGTGGTGCCTGGGTGCCTGTCCATCCATTCTTGGGATACTTCACTTAGTAGAATGGGTTTCAGCTCCATCCAGGAAAATACAAGAGGTGCTATATCACCATTGCTTCTTATAGCTGAGTAGTACTCCATGGTATACATATACCACATTTTATTAATCCACTCATGTATTGATGGGCACTTGGGTTGTTTCCACAACTTTGCAGTTGTGAATTGTGCTGCTATAAACATTCGAGTGCAGATGTCTTTTTTATAGAGTGTAAGACCTATCCTTTGAATCATACCCTATAGTGCCTTTGAAAACCTGCCCCTCCCACTATGCTGAAATTTTCTAAAATTACAAAGATGAGAATGGGGCTTTAATTTGGATAAGAATATGACTAGCGTTTAACCCTCAATAGTTTTCATCTTCGTATGAACCCACAGCATATATTATCTGTGCTGCTCATTTGACATTTAGAATATCACAGGTAAAAGACACAGTACTGTGTAAGAGTAAGTGTGTAGTTAATATGTTATGAACTAATCTGTGCATGGGCAGGCCTGGTGGAGCCTGACAGGGACATGTTGCCATTGGAAACCTGTCCTTTTCCACGCCAGCACAGCTCAGTCGCTCGCTGAGGCTTGTCTGCACCAGGGGAGAGGGCTGACCATGGCTGGGGGACCACGAAAGGAATTCTTTGCCCAGAAATCTGCCTGTATGGGATTGCCATGGCTCCTTTTCTTACCTTTACAGCCAATGGTGTATTTCATAGCTGAAGCCCAGGTCATGTGAATTGGCAAGAGCTCTGAAATCACCCTTGTCACAAATGATTCACGTGCCACATCATATAATTTCAGTAGTGATTCTTGTTTTTTGGTTCATTTAATTGGAAAGCTCCTTTTGATTGTAAGTGGAAAAAAAGCCAAACTGTGTAAAATAATTTTAAAGAGATTTATTCTGAGCCAAATTTGAGGACCGTGACCCAGAGCCATGTCCAAGAAGCCTTGAGCAAGTGGACTCAGTGTGGCTGGGTTACAGTTTGGTTTTATACATTTCAGGGAGACAGGGGTTACAAGTAAAGTCATACATCAATATGTGGGAGGCGTACATTGGAAGGGGGCGGTGGGGGGCTTACAGGTTATAGGTGGGTTTAAAAATTCTTTGACTTGTAATCGGTTAAAGACATGAAGCTTTGTCTAAAGGCTTGGAATGTTTTTTGATAAGGAGCTGTTAATCCGAGACAAGCCAGAGGGTTTATATTTGTTGTGTAAATAGAGGACCTGTAGGTCTGTCTTGCATACCCTTAGGCTTATTAATGGATTACAAATGATGTCCCCAAGAAGGGAGGGAGGACATGATGAGGCATGTCTGACCTCCCTCCTCCTGGCAGGCAATTTAGTTTTAGGATATCCCCTTGGCCAAGAGGGGGTCCATTCAGTCAGCTGGTGGGGGGTGAGCCTTAAGATTTTATTTTAGTTCACAGATCTGTAGGTTTAACTAAATTGCTCACAGAATTATCATACAATAATTTTGTGTTATTGATCATTAGGGAATCACAGGTTTAAAAATCTTCTGATTATACAGACATTTTTGTTATGATAGTAGACATTGTTTTACTGTATGACTAATATATTCAAGAATATACTACTAGTCAATGTACCATATTTTGGGCTGAAAATATGAAAATTCAAGCAAAATGGAAAGAAAAATGAGTAGAAAAATAAAACTATATCTCTGATAATCTATAAGCAAAAATTATTTCTTAAAATTCCTGTTTTATTCCTTTAATAAATACTTACAATATTTTACTCATATTTATAAGAGATGACCCTTTTAGAAGTGTGGATATTTAAGTCAATATTGACTAGTATATTGTGCTTTATAGATCATCCAGTTCTGTTTCTATTAATTTCCTATAACTCCTGAAAAATTTACTTTTCTGACCCCCAATAAATGTATCACATTATATTTTTATCCTAGTATCTTCCTCTTATAACAATTAAACCTGAAGTAGTAGCTTTATTAAATGTTTACAGAGAAGTAGCTTCATGCATTTTATTAATAAAAGGCATGGCAGGTGATTACATTTCAACAATAACACTAGATTCTCCTCTAACATTTCTGGGGCCTAGCACAAGGAATAAATGGAGAGCTGTATACTATGTAGTATTTTTATATATATGTAGTTATGCAAATAAATGAATCAATCTCAGAAACTGTCATAGTCTAGCCTCCTCCTACCCAGAGTAAAATTTAGAATGCTCAGATTCAAAACCAATTCTGTGCCAGAACATGGTGGCACAGAGAGCCCTGAGTGCTGGCCTCCTGCCTGGGACCCACCACTTTCTCTTCCCACTTTCTGACTGTGAGGACTCTTGAATGTGGGCTTGGGGACAACCCAGCTGGCACATCCCAACTTTATCCATATGCCCCTCACTACCCTACAAATAGCGCTCCTTAGACAGCCTTTAGGACTGCGAAGAGGACAATGTGAGTCCTGGAAGCAGGCCCAGGGTCATTCGGGCAGTGAATTTGGGGGTCTGCGTTTGGGTGCCAGGAGCTTGTTCTGGAGGCAGGGATAGTCAGGCTGTGAGGAGAGCAGTGGCTGGGGGAGAGCCAGAGCAGAGTCCTCTAAAGCGTGGGGTCCCATGAAGGGCCCCCCTGGTCAGGGCCTGTAGGTACTGAGTACCGCATCAAACAGTCTTCCAGTCAACTAATTTTCAGCTTTGCTCCATTACCATCTGTGGTTACATTGAAAATCAACTTTTCTTTCAAAAACTGAAGATTTTAAGTGAAGGTTTTCAAGACATTTGAGACTTGGCTTTCTATCTTCATAGCATTAAATAATGATGTTTTTAATACATTGAAGTCCACAGATATTAATGAGTTACAGTTTCTGTTTAGAAACATTTACAAAAGAACATTTTGATCTTGTTTCATCTGTTATCAGAAGGAGATGCAAAATGATTTCCATGCTTCCAGAACAATTATGGCATAGTAGAGTTAGTCTAACCTTGAAAACATGTTGTTTCTGAAATGTCAGCAAGCTAAGTTTTCTGACTGCATCGCATGCCAGCCACTTCTGTACATTCCAGATTTTTCATATGGTACAGAGTTGAACTTTGTCTAATGAGCTTGAGCTCGATTCTTGCATATTTGGAAAGGCATGAAATGTAGGCTTGTGAGATTGTGCTGTGAGCAAACATAATTATTTCTTTACAATATAGAAGATCAAAGCCTAAGTATTATAGCTGGCCTGTACTAATGTCTAATAATAACTAATTAACTGAATACTGACTGAATGCGTTTCCTAGGACTGCCATCACAAAATACCACAAACTGGTGGCTTAAAACAGCAGAAACTTTTTCTTCACAGCTTTGGAAGCTAGAAGTCCAAAGTCAAGGTGTGAGCTGGGTCAGGGTCCCTCTAAACCCTCCAGGGGAGGATCTTTCCTTGCCTCTCACAGCTTCTGGCAGCCCCTCCAAGCTCCGCCTCCTTCCTTGTGGGCCATCTTCCCTCTGTGTCTGTGTCTGTGTCTGTGTCTGTGTCTGTGTCCACATTTCCTCTTCCGGTTAGTGTTACGTAACAGTCACATGGGATTAGGTTCCACCCTAATTTAGTGTGACCACTTTTTAACTATATGCCAAAAACTACTTCAGGTACTTTGTGTACATTATCTCGTCAAAACTCTATAGCAACCCAATGAAATGAGTACTGTACTTGTCCCTGTTCTGTACATGTGAAAACAGAGGCAGAGAGAAATAGAGATAATGTAACCTGTCCAATCTGCACAGCTTGTTATTGGCCAGGACATAGACGAGCCCACGCAGTCTGACTCCAAAAGCCCAGATTGTAACCACTAAGGAATATGGACTATTTTAAAGTATCTATTAAGTAAAATATAATAATACTGTACTTTATGTATGTATTATTCAAGTAAATTCTGATGGTCCTGTCCTGAAAGCCAATTCTATATCTTTATTTCTTTGTCTTTGTCTTTTTATAACTGCCTTTATATCTTAGCATTACAGATAATTTTTATGTTAGTAAAATGACTGGATTTGTTTTTCTTTTTCTGTCAGTATGAAAAAATAAAGGAACCACCATAAATAGTAAAAGCTACTTAAGAGATGTAAGAAACAGAGGGAACTTAGAGACTGTGCTTAGTCCAATTTTCAATACAGCTGGATAAAGTATTAATATGTTTCTTTTATAAAATGCATTTCTTTCTTAATTATTTTACCACTAGTTAATGTAGAAGATTAATCAACATTTAGAAAGAGACAATTTCATTCCTATTTCTAGATTTTTAAAAAAGAATTGTAGGAGAAATGCCTTCTCACCTGTATTATAATGCTGTGAAGGTCAGTTTATCAGTCATCTCAGTGATTTTGCTGGGAGAATATTAAATAAAGTGTAAAAAAGTACATTTATTACATACATGAACATACAGGTGGTAAATATATTCCTATTTAAAACTATATTTTATAGGAAAATACTAAACGTTCTAATTAACGTAGATCCTAGATGAAAAAAGATGCACACAATAAGTCTAGAATAATCACAATTCTACCTCATAAATAAAATTGCAGTAATTCTCTGAAATGGAAGATAAAAACCTATAGGGGAAAAAACCAAGACATATAGTAAATATTGCATCCCAACTGGGAGGAACGTTTGCTTACCTAAGTTTTCTTATGGACTGTGCCTAACCGTCCACATTCTAAGGGGTGAGTGCAGCAGAGAGCGAAGCCACCTCGGTCCTCTGCCCCACTCTGCTATGTGGCACCCTCCCCGCCTCCTACCAACTGAGCTTCAGATTCGGCCAGTCCTTGATGTGGAGTAAAGACGGCCTCTGCCACCAAACACGCTGAGTCATGCTCAGATCACTTCCACATTCACTCTGGCAAGTACAAAAGCACAGACTGTCATGGTAGTAAATAATCAGGGGCACAGTGATGACGCGGAGTTCTCCACCAGCCAGCACGGGGAAGCTGACTCTTTCTACCACGGTGAGGACCCATGACTCCCTCAGGGCATGTCTCTTGCCTTTATAACTACAGAGCCAAGTCTCAGGGGAGAAGTTCCTTCCCTCCTTCACTGTACCTATAGGGAAATTCTGCTTTCCCTTCAAGAAACTAAAGACCTGTTGTGTTTTTGTTCAGAT
This sequence comes from Lepilemur ruficaudatus, assembly GCA_963574885.1. Lineage (NCBI taxonomy): Eukaryota > Metazoa > Chordata > Mammalia > Primates > Lepilemuridae > Lepilemur > Lepilemur ruficaudatus. The sequence continues at coordinate 91 of CAUYRT010079418.1, read as the reverse complement.
CTGCATTCTGCTGCTGATTATTCCGTGGGCTGCAACCTCTCTCCATCGAAAGTATGGGGCTCACATCTCTAATCATCAGGGAAATGCAAAT
>CAUYRT010079417.1:0-57477 GCA_963574885.1 Lepilemur ruficaudatus | reverse complement strand
GATCCTCCCGCCTCGGCCTCCCAGAGTGCTAGGATTACAGGCATGAGCCACTGCACCCGGTCCCAAGGAGATGTTTTTAATGTCCATGACCAAGATGATTTCATCCTCCACCTCTTTGTCTTATCTGTCACCATTTCCACAGACTTTACCTTCTTAGTAGCCTCCCTTCCCCTTTCTCTCTGCCTCCCCGCTGTGTCCTCAATTCAAGCCTTTACTCCCTGTCATCAGGACTGGCCTCCCAGCCTCCACACTGTGATCCTTTCCAATCTACATCATTGCTGGGGTTATCTTATTAAAACACAAATCTATTCATGCTCCTCCCCTGTTGAAATCCCCTAGGACTTTCCATAGCTGTAAGGGAAAAGGCCAAACTCCTTAGTATGGCAAATGAGGCTACCATCTATGGATCCAACACCATCTCTCACACCTCCTAAACTCATTTCCACGCATGATCTGACATATCCATGTCTTTGTGTCTGCGAGTCTTGTGCCCAGACACTTTCTCTTTCTTCTTCATCCAGCGCTATCTTATAAGATTCACCCCATACATCACTTTTCCAGGAATCAATGTCTTCTCGCCCCCACCCTGCACACCCTCAGAGGATGTGCCTCTTTTAATGGCTCTCAAAAGACCATGTGTTCCCTATACCCAGCACAGTGCTTGCCACGTGGTGAGGGAAACCAAAGAATTTGTGGCTCGAACTGGGACACTTCTGAGAGCGAAAGGAGATGTTCTTAATAATTACATAAAGACAACCAAGAGTTGTCCGAAGGCACTCAGATGTATTGTCACCCCAACACCCACAGTACATGCCTAATTCATATTCAATGTATACATCAATAAACATACACAGTTCCTACAAATTTAGTGAAGTGGTTTCATAAACAGAATGCACATATCACAGGAGGTGCACAGGATGAACCATTGGGGACCAGAAGAAGTATTAGAAAAAAAATATATATATATATATACACACACATATAATTTCTCCTGAATTTTTATTTTCTGTGTGTTTTACTATTGGATCCATCAGCTTTTGTCATAATGATGCTGAGAACAAATCACCCTCCAACTTTGCGAAACTTAAAATAACTAGCATTTATTCTCATTTTCATGTTTGTGGGTTAGCTGATTTAGGCTAGGCTTGGCTGCACCTGGTGCCGAGCTGCAGGTTGTGTGCGGGTCTGTTCCATGTATCTCTCATCCTCCCTGGGCTTGCCAGCTAGCTGGACCATGCTCTTCTCATGGCAACGGCAGACAAGTTAGAAGACTAGCCCAAACTAGCAAGCATGTTTCAAGCCTCTGATTACATCACATCTACTAACACTCCATTGGCCAAAACAAGTCACAGGTCTAAGGCCAAAGTCAAGGATGGTGAGGATATATACTTTGGCCACTATGATGCCATGGCAAAGATGTTAATGTACAATACTACTCCAGGGGAGTGAAGGAATGAAAGCAATAATTCACTTTACCATATTATGTATATATTATATTGGGCAGTGATATATACACATATAATTTTTAGGTATATATGTATGTGTGTGTAATTTATAATTGTGTGTATGTGTATATATATATATATATATGTAATGAGGGAACTCAGAATATTTCATGGGTCAACAGAGTTTGAAAACAACATGGTGATATCACAGTATTGTAGGCAGCACGGCTGTTGGTCCTCAGCAGTCATTGATTATCTCTCTCAGAAATCATAAATACCCTCTTGTTGACAGTGGAAAATGCTTAGACATGCTGCCTTGTGTTCAGTGACACATCAGTGTTCTAAGGAAGCTCAAAGTCTTGTGACATAGGCAACTCAGGCTATGAGATTCGGGAGAACCAGGTTCTAATACAGCTCTGCCTCTTATAAGTCAAATGATCTTGAGTCTATCTCTGAATGCTTTGAGGGCTCAGTTTCTGTTCTATAAAAGGGGGTTGTATTACCTACTCAAGCTACGTTATAAGGTTGTTTTAAAGAGGAAATGATGAGAAAATACCTTACAAGCTATACGTTGTCTTAAGGCTGGATTCCCCAAGAAGCAGACTCCGAGACAAGGACTGAAGTGTAAGTTGTTCATACGAGAGGTGATCCAAGAAGCACTGCTGGAGGGTGGGCAGGGAGACAGGAAATGGAAGGCAGCCAATAAAGGGTGTTTTCATGAGCAGGTGACTGCTGTGAGCAACTGGGGCTCAGTCCCACTGGGTCCTTTGGGAGATGCTATAGGTCATACCTTAGAATTGTCCCACCCAAGGGGTGAGTAAGCTGGACTATTTATGCACCACCTTACTGGCTGACATCAGTTGAGGGCTGTTTTCCCTGCCCACCTAAATAGTCCAGGATTCCGTATCTTGACTATTGTGAATATATCTGCACTCCCATGCTTATTGCAGCACTATTCACAATAGCCAAGATATAGAATCCACCTAAGTGTTCATCAACAGATGAATGGATAAAGACAATATTGCACACCTATACAATGGAATACTATTCAGCCATAAAAAAGAACAAAAACCTATCATTCGCAGCAACGTGGATGAGCGTGGAGGACGTTATGTTAAGCGAAACAAGACAGACACAGAAAAATAAATACTGCATGCTCTCACTCACATGTGAAAACTAAAAAAGTTGATGTCATAAAAGTAGAGAGTAGAATAGTATTTATCAGAGACTGGGAAGGGGAGGGAGACAACGGATAGCCAAAGGCTGGTTAGCAGATACAAAATACAGCTAGGTAGGAAAAGTAAGATCGTGTTCTATAGCACTAGAGAGTGACTATAATTAACAATAATTGTTTATTTATTTATGTTTCAGCACATTATGGGGGTACAAATGTTTAGATTACATATATTGTCTTTGCCCCACCCGAGTCAGAGCTTCAAGTGTGTCCATCTCCCAGACAATAATTTATTGTATATTTTCAAAGAGCTAGAAGAGCAGATTATGAGTGTTCCCAATACAAAGAAATGAAAAATGTTTGAGATGATGGATATGCTAATTATCCTGATTTGATCACTATGCATTGTAGACATGTATCAAAATATAATACCATATCCCATAAATATGTACAATTATGTGTCAATTAAAAATAATAATTAAAGAGAAAAAATAGTCCAGCAGTCTGTGGCACTGAGCCAATAATCTCTCCAGAGCAGAGTATCCGACTGACCTCATTTGTAACAGTACATCTATATGGAACTTTTGACTACATCAAGCACTTGTGTTTACACATCACGGAGCAGTACAGTGTGATTGTTATGAACAACAATCCTGGAGCAAGGCCACCTGGGTTCAAATCCCACCTCTGCCACTTACCACCTATGTGCCCTTTGCAAGTTATTTAATCTCTCTGTGCCTACATTTTTTATGTGAAAAATGGGGATAAAATAATGGTACCTGTCTAGTCGACTGGCTTTGACTATCACATAAATTCATAGAAGTAAAGCTTTTGAAACAGTGTCAGGCACTCAGCGAGTGATAGCTTATGACATCCTTACAAAACATATGCAAGGTTAGTAGAGAGTATGATTCCTCTTTGAGAGTTGGGGAAACTTGGGCACAGGGAAGCTTGTACACACTGATCTGTTGGCCACTGGCTGCTTCCTTCAACTCTGCCATCGGCCCCTTCCCAGTGCTCAGTCTCTCCCTGATCTGAGTCCCCACAGGCTGGCTTCTGGGAACTCGTGTGCTCCAGACTCTGGTATAGTTGGAAACAGCGCTGTGTGTGTGTGTCCTCTGCATCCTGGTGGTTCCGAATGGCAGGCGCTCAAGGAGAAAAAGGCAATGCTTCAGCTTGGATGCACACAGCCAGCCCGAGCAGCTGCCCATCCAGGAGCTCTGAGTCCATCGGGCAGCCTCGAAGCAGGAGCGATGGGGCTCTGGATGGCACACTCACACCTTCCCCACCCTGCCTCGAATTTGGCGGGTACCCCAGTTCATGCTCGCTCCCCCCCACACAGATGGTGCCTCTCAACACAGAGATGAACGCAAACACTGCTCTCTCCTGCCCACGGCATCTTCTAGAGACCTGGCAGCCACATGAGCAGCCTAGTTATGATTACAGTTGGTAGCATTTTCCTGTCTTTGGTTCCTTATCCCTTAAAACATGTCATAAGGGATAAGGAGGTTTCAACGAGAGAGAGAGAGAGAGAGAGAGAGAGAGAGAGAGAGAGAGAGAGAGAGAGAGGATGTCCGACAGAAGAATAAGGAAAAAAGACACAGAAGTGCATAGACCAAAAGGCAGGATCAAACTTCCCTGATCTAAAGCCAGGATTGGGAAAGAGGGGAGACAATTATAGTCTCTGCTTTCTGGCAAAGACCCTCAGTGATAGTGGGTTCCTATAGCCCTGAGTAAATCTGACAGAGAGAGCGAGAGGCGGGGGCCTGTGTGTGTGGCTGTAAAAAGGACACTCATGTCGTTAGTACAGAGGAAGAAGGCAGCACAAAGTGAAACTCTCAGAGTGTGTTCTATTGATAGATCTAAATCGAACACAGGAAATGGCCCTGGCCACAGGGATGTCACAAATACGAAGGCAGCTGTGGGACTTGGAGCGTGTGCATGAGAGCGTGGTGGAACTCAGGACTGCAGGACATCACGGCAAGTCTTCTGCCAGAGAGCAGAGGCTCTAATTGTCTCCCTCTCTTTTTCAACCCTGCCTTTAGACCTGGGGAGAGCCTTATCCTCCTTCTTGGTCTCTGAGTTCATTTGTTGTTGATGAAACAGTTACTGAGTCCCCTCTGAGAGGCAGGCACTGGGCCAGGAACAAGGAACGCACAGATAAATATGATGCCAGCCCCGGGCTCCAGGAGCTCCCAGTCTGCAGGAGGAAACAGAAACATCTTCAGAGAAACCAGCTCCACAGTATGGAGAGTTGCAGAGTGACATGGATATGCTCACCTGCCGTACAACCTCAGGGACATCCACTCCAAAGAACTGGAAACTTGGTGACAACATTTGAAGTCACCTAAGATCTGTGCTTCTTGAATCCAAAGGCTTTGACACAAAGACCACCCGGGAGACAGAGGCTGGCCCACAGGCCATCTGCGGCTAGCGCTTGTCTACTTGAGCAGGGCAAGCAGTGCCCTCTGAGGGGGTGACCTGGGGGCTCCAAGAGAGCCCCTGCACAGCTCCTCTCCCTACTCCCCCCTCCATGCTATGATATCTAAAATATCTACTTCCCCTTGGCTTTTAAAAAAGAATTTCTTTCATCTGTAGAGCACTTGACACCTTGAACAGCAGTAGCATTTACATTGGGCTGCCACTGTCATTAGCTCCCTTAATACCTGGGGCCTCTCAGGACCCTCTGTCTGCAGTTAAGGGAATTCCTGGGGATAGGATGCAATAAGGAAACACACAGTGTTAGCAACTCCTTAGACCTCCTTTCTAAAGGCTCAAAGGCACTAGAGGAGAACAGAGTAGTAGGTAAAGTGGTAAGTTCTAGAAGCACAGAGAGAGGGCTGCCCCATGGCCTTTACCAGTACTGCCACTGGGCTGATGTGTCTTTAAGGGGGGTTTACCAATGCTCATCTGATGGACTGCAGTGGGGTTGGGATGTGCTATGTGACAGGGTCTCTCTATATTTTTAGTCACAAATTATTTATGGTGTCACAATGTCGAAAGGAAGCAGGGCATCGGCTCATGGCCATTTCTTCCAGGGGACCGCTTCTCATATTCATGTGTCAATGTGAGGGCGGCTATGTGTGCCAGGCACTGATGATTGTTTAGACAAAGCCTGTTCCCCTTTTTCCTTGCTAACAGAACCTTGGTTTGTTCATTGGCAATGTGCCCAGGCTCAAGGGATAAATTATGATTAGATCAAGGCAAACTAGAGCATCGTATTTCACAACTGACTGATATCTTGTGCCCTATTTCTGGACCATGAGATGTAAGAGAATCTGTGATGGAGAGATACTAGGAAATACTAGCTCCTACATAAAATAGAGGGGCACAGGAGAAGAAGGCCTTTTACCCCTGCCTTTCTTCCTGCTTTGGATACTGACATGTGCACATGATGCCTGGGGCCATAGCAGCCATTTTGAGACCATGAGGCAGCACACCACACCTGAAGATAGAGGTATCAGACTGAAGATTGTGTAGTTGGAGGGTCTTTGTTGGCCTTGTTAAACTGCTGAATTAACCCTGCAACTGCCCACCTCCCAACTACTTGTTAAATAAGCAAATAGGCATACTCGTGGCATAAGCCACAGATAGGCAGATTTTTCTGTTGTACTGAAATATATTAATATCTAAACTGCTACTTTATATTGATGATGGAAATTGGACACCAAAGCAGTCTATAAGTTGAAAACACATACTGTTAATTCTGCCAGGCGGGAAATACAAATTGTTCTCTGCTTAGGTGGAGCATTGGGCCTCACAGACACCAAATCTATTTGTAGATTGATTGATAATCCATTGCCTTTCATTGTGAGGGAGCCCAGGACAGAGGGAAGGTCATTGGACTGGTGTCTAAAGAGCCAAGACTTGGTCTCAGCTCTGTGATCTTGGGCCTCAGTTCCCTCTTTTCATAAAGGAAACACAAAGGATTGAAATAGAATCAAAGTCTCCTGACATTCAATCAGGCATTGGTCCAGGATGAATTTTCCAGACTGCAATTTTTTTTTATCGCTGAAAGCCTTTACTTCTTCAAATCTATAAAATTCATCTTTAAATAAAATGTCTTTAATGTGAACTAATGTTTTATTTTAGTGATAAAAGAAATGAGTGAGAAAGAGTTTAAACAGGTTTCCACTGTTTATTGAAGAATTTAATAAATATATATTACATCTATATAATTTTAATTGATCCATGGGAGAGAATTTCGAGCTCAACTCTCCTTATTAGAGTTGTGTTGGGAAACACTGAACTAGATGGCTCTTTAAGATTCCTTCCAGCACTAACAATCTTTTTTTTTTTTTTTTTAGACCGAGTCTTTGCTCTGTCTCCCAGGATACAGTGCAGAGGCGTCATCATAACTCACAGCAACCTCAAACTCCTGGGCTCAAGCAATCTTCTTGCCTCAGCCATCCAAGTAGCTGGGACTACAGGCATGCGCAGCCACGCTCAGCTAATTTTTCTATATTTCTGTTTTTAGTAGAGAAGGGTGTCTTACTCTTGCTCAGGCTGGTCTCAAATGCCTGGCATCAAGCTATCCTCCCATCTTGCCCTCCCAGAGTGCTAGGATTATAGACGTGAGTCACTGTGCCTGGCCACTAACAATCTTATTCTAAATAGAAAAATAAGTTGGAGTTCTTTGGCACTACAGAGAGCCCAAATGGATGCCTGGGCTGGTGGTGTTCTAGTTTCAGGGGACCAGGACAGAAACGCTCAGAATAGGAACTGGGATGACATTCTGGCTTCCTGCCTGTTGTTGAAGCCCACACTGACTTTCTGGGTCAGGGAGCTATTTGCCAATGTCATGCTTCACTCATGACCCTGAATGGAAATCTGAACACATTGTTCTATAGAAGTAAAGCAAAAAGCTCCAATTTAGGAACCCTGTCAGATATTGGCCTGCAGAGAACCATTTCTGACATCCTTCTATCTAATTCTTGTTTTAATAGAACAAGATCAATGGCTAAGAGTCAGATTGTCAAATGATGGAGGACCATTTATTGAGCTCTGCTACAGGTTCAGTGCTATGTGAAGACATGACCCTTCTTTTCTAGGATGTTTACATATCCCTAGTCTAGATAAATTGATATTACAAGAAGCTCAATCCCATTTTTCTGGACAGGAGGAAAGCAGTTGACAGTTAGATAAATGGACAGATGTAATTATTTTGCTCTGGAGTGGGGCTCATCTATGATTTGATTAAATCAGACTTGATTAGCCCATCTCAATGGCTGTTGAGGCTTGTCCCTTTCAGGGTGGCCTCAGAGATCGTATTAGACTGAATTGTCTTGATGCAAAACCACAGCTGAGTTTTAAAAATGGAACCCAATGTCCCCAGTGTATTCTCCTGACAGCCTAAGAGTATCATTTTTTTTTTAGAAAGCCCAGAATTCAACACGTCATGATTTTTATCATAGAGCTTTCTTTAGCCAACCAATCTAGAGTTCCAGTGAGTTAACTGCATTCTTTATCTCAGGGTACCTTGGTCAAGGATATACTATTAGTTCTGTTATATGCTGGTCGGACTCCCAATCAGAGGATGAAGCAAGAAGGCAAGGCTGGCTGAAGAGACACATGTTTGTTTGAGGGCGAGGGACTGTCTTAAGAAGAAAAGGGAGCCAGATCAGAAATAGTGCTGGACTCAAAGACCACTGCAAACAACAGAAGGTGAGTCTACCATCTTTCCGTGTGGAAAAAGACTGCCTGAGAATGAAGCTAATGCCAAGGAAAGCAAAATGCTATGAGAAAAGGAGATAGATTCTGAATTTGAACTCCTGTGTACAGGCAAAGCCTTATATTTCTGAGGTCTGTAAACCAATAGAGTCCCTTTTTCATTAAAAAATAATAAAAAGCCAGAGGATCACAGATATGGTCCAAAAAGTCTAGCTTCTTCAGTAGGAAGACAGGCAGCAAGGAAAGTCTGAGAATTTTCAGGAAGAACAACTAAAGTGAGAACCAAAAAAACTGAGCTCAGAGACTGAGAAAAAAATAATGATGACAATCCAAGTGCTTTGGAGGTACAGGGTGCTTCATAGTTTCTAAAACACCATCAGATCTCGAGCATGCAGCAGGTACTCCAAGTGTGGTCTCAGTGCTGCAGAGCACTGTGGGACGATTAGATTTTTGATCTGATTACTGTATGTTTATGAATGTAATCTGGGATGGCATTAGCTTTTTGGAGCATCTTATTCCAAAGAACCTTGTTGCCACAAGGTTCCTATAGTGTGTTGGCAGGTCAAGTACTGTTATTTATTATTATTCCCATTTCAATTATAAGGAAATACTCAAGGTCACAAAGCTAGTAAGTGGCATTATTAAGAATGGAACATAAAACATCTGACTCCAAGCTCAGTGCTCTTTCCACCGCCATATCATCCAATTATTTATTCACTCCTTCCTTCCTTCCTTCCTTCCTTCCTTCCTTCCTTCCTTCCTTCCTTCCTTCCTTCCCTCTTTTCTTCTTTCCTTCTATTGTATTTATTCATCCATCTATCTTTCTGTTCATTTATTCAACAAACACTTATTGTGCTACTTTTATATGACAGACAATGTCTCAGGTTCTGGATATTAAAAATGTGACTTTAGTACTTAGGTTTTCCCAGGCTTTGAAGGCAAATGAGATCACACTAGAATTTATATCTGTATTGGTCAGGGTTCTCCAGAGACCCAGAATCAATAGGATATGTGTGTGTTGGTGTGTGTGCAATAAATATGCATGTGTGTGTGTGTGTTTGTGTGTGTGTGTGTATACGGGGGGGGGAGAGAGAGAGAGAGAGAGAGAGAGAGAGAGAGAGATTGATTGATTTTGGCTCACACAATTATGGAGATGAGATTGGCAAGTCCAAAATCTTTAGGGGGTTGGCATGCTGGAGACCCAAAAAAGAGCTGATATCCTGGTACAATTTCCTCTTGCTTGGGAGAGGTCAGGTTTTTGTTTATTCAGGCCTTCAACTGATTGGATGAGGCCCACCCACCTGAAGGAGGGCCATCTGCTTTACTCTAAATCCACTGATTCAAATGTTAATCTCATCCAAAATCACCCTCACAGAAACATTCAGAATAATGTTTGACCAAATATCTGGGCACCGTGGCCCAGTCAAGTTGACATGTAAAATTAGTCATCACAACATCTAAGTTGCAGCAGTTCATTATTCCCACCAAGAAGGCTTCAGGATCACAAAGTTTCTTCCAGATGTTTCTGGGAATTCCCAGAAAAATCCTTGACTGTGCATGAGAAAAAATCCAGTCAGGTTTTGTGACTTTGACATCTTAGTGGAGGGCCACCACCAGCTAACCACTCACGGAGGTGGCACCTCCTCATGGACCCTGCTCCAGGGCCTCCCAGAGGACAAGGTTCCCCTGGAGACCAAGGTCATACCCATAGTTTCACCACACAGCAGTTCTCTCTCGGCAGTGCCAACCCTGAACTCCTAGGGTTGCAAGGGTTACGTTGAGATCTGGAGTGAAGAGAGATGGGGGAAGAATGACCTCCTGTCCAAACTTGGGTGACTCCTTATCCCTTGGGTCCTGCCAGCTCCGCTTGTCCCTGTCTCACCTACTCTTATTATGAAATCAGGTTTTTTCATGTTGACCTTTATCCAAATGGACTAATTGATTTCACTTCAAATGTATGACCACAAACCTCAAAAAGGCACTCTAACCACATGCTAAGCCTCCCTTGGAAGCTTGGTATTTGCCTCGATAAACCTATTTCACATTTTCTTCTCTTTTTTCTTTTTTTCTTTTTTGACTTTTAAAGGGAAGGTGATTTATTTATATTATTGATATCCCCATAGACTAAACATTTCTATCTCCATTCCTCTAATAGTGTTTTGGTTTTTTTTGTTTGTTTTTCTTTTTGTTTTTGTTTTTATTTCAGCATGTTACGGGGGTACAAGTGCTTAGGTTACATGTGTTGCCTTTCCCCCCTCATCCCTCAAGTCAGAGCTTCAAGCGTGTCCATCCCCCAGACGGTGCGCATCACACTCATTATGTATGTATATACCCATCCCCTCCTCCCCCTCCCATCTGCCCGACACCCGATAAATGTTATTCCTGTATGTCCACTTAGGTGTTGATCAGTTGACCTACATTTCCCCCACTCCATATTCACAAGCTTATGCCTTCATCTCGTTCTTTGTTGCGAATGTGGAAATAATAACATTGACCCTCCATATTTTCAACACTAAACACACAAATTTACATGCTCTGATGTCCACCTTACCAAGCTACCAAATCCAATGGACAGAGTCCTCATGCCATATCTTGCTGATTCTCTCAGAAGCATTTGACACAGTGAGCTTCTTGCTTCTTAAAATACTTCCATCACTCATTTTCCATGACAAAAATTTTATTCTTTTACTCAACTTCTATGAAGAGAACCCCAAGGTTTAGTCTCACACAGTCATCTCTTCTTTATATATCCCCACACTCCTTAGGTGATCTCATAGTCTCGTGACTTTCAGTACTGAACCACATATATTCCAGATTTATATCTCCAGGCCAGACTTCTTCCCTGAGCTCCAGGCTCATATATCCACATTCCTAATCGTTTTCATTTGGGTCCGCCAAAAACCAGATTGGATTAGAGGTGCAAGAAATTCACTGGGGGAAACACTTGTGAGGTAAAACAGCAAATTGGAGCAGGCAGGAAGAGCTTGCAGACAGCAATTCAGGTCTGAAACCTGTGGAAAGAGAGAGGGAAGGAAAGAGACTTGGGCAGGAAAGGTCTTGAACTGCAGCAGAGTTGTAGAACATGTTCAGCCAGGTTCATAGGGAGTCCTTGAGCCCAGGTTGCCTGTCGCAGGAGTCCCCACATCCTGCAAGAGTGGGCCTGCCTTAGTACCTATGCTGTACTCAGTCATTGCCTGGGAGCAGCCTATGGCAAATTTAGCCTTAGTGTGACTTGTAGAAGTGGAGACCATCAATCAATTTTGCCTCATGCAGCAAGAGCTCTAAGTGACACGTTTTCATGTTCCCAATATTAGTTAATGTCCCTTCTTGAATTTCTAATAGACATCTGAAACCTAGCATAGAAAACAATGGAATTCTTGATTCTCTTCATCACATAAGTGACCCCCTTAAGTTTTCATCATCTTGGTAAACGCCTCACTTTCCTCTCCTCCAGATGTTAAAGCCAAAAACCTAGAACTCATCCTTGATTTCCACTCCCCCCATTCCCTACCTCCAGTGCACAAGTCAGTCCTGCTGGACTTACCTCCAAAATCTTGAATCCATCTACTTCTCTCCATCTCCACTGCTACCATCTTATTCCAGGCCTCTTCCCTCCCTCATGTGCTAAATGGCCTCTCCACTGTCACTCTTGCCACCTTATAGCTGATTCTTCACAGCAGCCAAACTGATCCTTCATGAAGTAACTTAGAACACCTTACAGGCCTTTGCTTCAGTGGCCTACTACCATAATTCCATTAAAATCCAAGCACATCACCTTGCTCTGCAATGCCCTGTGTGATTTGGGACCGTCTACTTTTCCCTGCTCACAGGATCAAGGCACAACCCCCTTTTCCCCATTCTTCGGACACTTCCCCACCCTCCCCAGAGCCCTTGCATTCCCTTGCCTCTATCTTAGCATCAGTCCCTTCTCAGTCTTTAGAGATCATCTTGCTATTGCCTTTCTCAGACAGCCTTTCTCCTACCACCTTTTTAAAACTAGGCCCTTGCTCCCGCCCAAGTTATACATTAGCATAGAACAATGATTGTTCCATTCATAGCTTGTATCATACCCTACAATTACTTTGTCTATTCATCTTGTTTATGTATTTATCTGTCTCCCCTCTTGGGAATCTAAGCTCTATGAGAACAGGGACCTTGCCTGTCTTGTTTAATGCTATTTTCCCAATGCCTAGTACAGACCTGGAGAAAACAGAAGTAGCATACTGACTATTTGTTGACTGCTAAGTGAGAAATATCTCTTTCCCAAGGCCTCAAAACCATCCTTCAGCTGCTATTGGTGGCTGTTTTAGGGTAGAAATAGGTTTTGCTACAAGTAACAGTGGCTTAGTCAAATTGTGATTTGTTCTTGTTTTTCATAGACCAAGAAATTCAAATGAGGTAGTTAGTCAGTCAGTCCAGGACTGTACTGTGGTTCCATGATGCCACCAGGACAGAGGCTCCTTCATGCTTTCATTTGGCTGTCCTGAGTGGGTAGCTTTCAACTTTATGCTTCTTGCTTCATGGTCATGAGATGGCTCTGTGCCATTTGTATAATGTCTGTGAGCAAGGTGGGAAAAGGGGGAGACTAAAGATCAAAAGGCATAAATTGAATGAGTATTCTTCTTTAAGGAGCTGGGATCTCCAGGATTCAGACTCTTAGAGATTAGCATGTAGGAGGTCTATTAGGGAGAGCTTAGGATCAATGCCTGGAGAAGGGAGGGGAAGGAAACAGGAGTGGCCGGAGGGAGAAGTTGGACCATCAGGCAATCCCAATGAAGGCCTCAGCCAATTCCATTGCAAGCTCTGGAGCTTGGATAGCACTTTGGAGTTGACCCAAATTGTAATGAAAGGGCCAGATATTTATCCTTCATCTTGGTAAGTCATTAGAGGCCAGCCTCCTAGGAAGGTGATTTCAGCACACAGTCCATGTAGGTGCTAACAGCCAGAGGATGTCTGCCAGCAGCTGTTCCCAACAGTTGTGGTGATAAGTTCTTCATTCCTGAAGGGAGATCTGGGTGGTACATGAAAGAGTCTACCACACAAGCTTTCTTGGAAGCCCCATATACTAACTTCTACTTATTACTATATCTCAATGGCCAGAACTGTGGCATGTAGCTACCTTTAGCTGCAAGGCAGCTGGGAAATGTAGACTTTTAGCTGGGCATATTGCCACCCTGAGCAAAATGAAGGTTCTGCCAATAAGAAAGAAGAGGAGACTATTTTGGGTATTTAGGTAGCCACCAATGTCTCTCCTCCACTTCCTTATCTCTTCTCTCTACTCTCCTTGTGCTTTAGCATTAATAACAAATACACAAGCAAAGAAAGCAAACACATAAACAAAATAAACAAACATGAATAAATCTCCTTCCTCCTTCATTACCTAATAAACAAAAGCTTATAAAAAATCTCATAAAATAGCACATAAAAATTCATGCATGTAGGTCTTGCAAGGAAGACGCTTGCCACCGTGCTAAAGATCTTCATGTCTTTGGTCCTCACTGGGGCCAGTTAAACCAAGATGAAGAGATGTGAATTTGCCCTTAGGAAACACAATATAATAAGGAAACAGACTAATAGAAGACTGCCTGGTATATGACAATATCCTAAGTGGGAAGGGAAGAAAGTTCTATGTCAAGGAGTCAGGGAAGTCTCCATAAGCACAAAGATACTGGAGACATCATGGTAAGGACAGAGGAGCAGATACTTTCCAGGGGCCGGAGGGGCAGGGAGCTGGATGTCAGGCAATGTACAACCCAGGCTGGATTGTACACTGGGCAGCTGGAATCTAATCATGGTGGAGACAGTGTGCAACAAGCTCAGGCATCTGCAGCAAAAACAGTGCCGGCCTCTGGGAGGCCGAGGCGGGTGGATAGCTCAAGGTCAGGAGTTCGAAACCAACCTGATCAAGAGCGAGACCCCGCCTCTACTAAAAATAGAAAGAAATTTTTGTGAGAGGTGAGAGGTAGGGATCCAGTTTCATTTTTCTGCATGTAGCTATCCAGTTTTCCCAGCACCATTTACTGAAAAGAGATTCTTTTCCCTAATGTATATTTTTGACTGGTTTATCAAAGATTAGGTTATCATATACAGATGGATTCATCTCTGTATTCTCAGTCCTGTTCCAAAGATCAATGCTTAACAAACTTGGAGGCATCAGTCTTCCAGACTTCAAGCTGTACTATAAAGCAATTATAATCAAATCAGCCTTTTATTGGTACCTCTTTTTTCTTATCTCATGCCACACTATCTGTCTTTGTCTTTACTCTAGTTATAGTGAATTGTTTTCCTCACGCAAAGATCTTGGCCCTTGAAAATATAAATTTATTTGCTGGAAAACTCTTCTTTCATCTTTGCTTGAATTACCCTTACTTATATGTATGTATTTATATATATTGATTTGGGTCTATTTTGAGCTTTTCATTTATTTATTTAATACTGTTTTTATTCTGTTATCTACCCTATGCTGTTTGACTTATTGTAGCCCTTCAGTATATTTTACCATTTAGACTCCAGAGAAATGGAAATCTGCTCATATTATTTTTGCTTTTCAAAGATTTTTAAAAATGTTTATTTTTCAAGTTAGACATTAAAATCATTTTTCCTCTTCCAAACAGTACCCACATTAATTTGGCGAAAATTTATATCTTTGCGCTGACTGAGACTTCCCACCAAGAATAGTGTTATAACTTCCTATCTGACTTTTCAGTATACTCTTTCTTTCCTGAAACACTCTTCCTTCTTGCCTTCTGTGATACCATATGATGCAGCCTGTTTTTCCCAGGAGGCCAACTTTGAGACAGAGATCAGCATGCAGGAAGTTGATAAAGGAGTGCTCTTGGGATCCATATCTGTGGGAAAGGGACAGAAACAGGATGGAACAGAAGAAGAAGTTGGGCTGTGACTTTGGCCAACTCCATGGGGAGCTCTGAAGCTGAGCAGACCCTTTACAGTTGTCTTGAGTTGTGGGGAGGGGGTGGGGCCTTTAGATCCCCTGGAAAACCACTGAATGTGGCTACTCCCTGAGGACAGGATGTGATCCCAGAAATATAGCTCTCTCCAGCTGAGGGCAAGTCTCTGGTTAGGTGTTGGGGTAGGGGAAGTAAGTCCTTCTTGAAGGGGACTCTAGGTGGCATATTACAACACCGACTATACCCCAACTCTTCTGGTTTACTCCTTCCTTTCAGTCTTAGCAGACTCTTTGTAGGGTCTTCTTCCTCCACCCAAAGTCTAAATATTCAAAGACTCCTCTTTGGTCCTAGGCTCTCTTACATTGTCAATGTTTCTTCTTCTTTAGTCGGTATTTCCTGAATTGTGATATGCACTCCCCTGGTGGAGTCTAAAATGATTTTAGATGGTATATGGGCAAACAGGTTTCTTTTAATAGTTATATATTTATGTTACTTGATGTTAAACTGAAATATAACTATCATATTAAACAGAGATTTCACAGATATTATTGCTTTGGAAGACGTGAAAGTGGGTATGTAAGTGGACATTTTAGTTAATTTCTAGGGAAAAAACTATTAATAATAGTACACAAGATGTGCTACACAGATATGGCAAATACTGTGACTCAGTTTGGAACCACTGTCCCGGTGATTTCATTCTTTCCCTGGCTTAAACCATTGACATGCTGACAGCTCCGTTTATATCTTTAGCTTAAACCTCTTCGTGGAGTTCAGACTCTTAGAGCTGACTGCCTAGTTGACACCTCTTCTTAGATGTCTTACAACATCCTCAAATTCACTATGTTTGAAATTGAGCTCTGAGCTTTGTTTCCCTTAACTCTTTTTTTTTTGGTCCTGTTTTAGTTGCTTTGCCAAGACTTGTATTGCTCAAGACGAAAACCCGGAAGCCTTCCTTGATTTCTTTTCCTCTTTCACCTTGTATGTGCAGTCCCTAAGAATTCCTTTTGATTCTATTGTCAGTATATTACCAGAATCTGTCTTCTCTCCATCTCTGTTGCTAGCACATTAATTTAAGCCATGATCATTTCTCCTGTGCTATCCCATTATTGTCCTTAATGACCTCCCTGTTCCCACTTGCTCTTCTGTAGCCCATCATGCACCTAGCAGCCCAAGTACTTTTTTTAAAACTATAAACCTGATAATAAAACTCTTTTGTCTATTATCCATCAATGACTTCCCATTGCACTTCAAATAAAATCCAAACTGTTTAATGTGGTCTCCAAGGACACTCTCATTTACCTCACCAGTTTCATCTTGCATCATTTTCCTCCTTGCCGGCTGATCTTTAATGAAAGTGGCCTCTTATCTGTTCCTGGAACACTTCCAGATCTTTTTGAATTCAGGGCTTTTGCTCAGGTTGTTTCTTCTTGAAATACCATTCTCCTGACTCTTTAGATGATTGGCTCTTCCTAATACTTCAAGGCTCACTGTAAATGTTACCTTCTCTTACTGTTTTTGTTTGACCAGCCTATCCTCGACCCATTCCTTGGGTTACTCTTCAGCACTGACCTGTATTTATTATATTTCTAATGTTTGCCATTATTTTAGTATTGTAGATTTATTTATTTGCTTATTTTTTTATTGACTGTCTTTCCCACTAGACTCTAAGGTCTATGAAAGTCCTCCATTGTCTGCTTAGGATTTGTGACCATGACGGACAGACTAAGTTCACCAAAACTATTTTTTCAGTGAATTAATGAGTAAATGGAACGAATGTACTTATTGAAATAAGTACTCTTTAATGCTTCCCAGAAAGTTTTTGCTTCTCCTTAACAGAGATCTTACAATTTACTTGGGAGGAAGGACAAAAGTTTTGTCTCCTGTGTGGCCTTAGAGACAGTCTCATTCCCCTTTCTGGTGTCTTTGTTGTGAGCTATCAGCAGGCCTGTGCTGGCTCAACAGGATAGCAATATCCCTGGCTGATACAGACAGTGTTGATTTTCAAGATCTCCTGGCTGAGCTTGAGATGCCATAACTTGCTGTCCTTTTCTAATAAGGCTCCTTCCCAGAACACAGCTTACATCAGTGTACAGTCACTTGGTGTTCTCCTGCACCTCTGCTCTTCTATATAAATAAGTAATTTGGGGCCAGGGTCTCTCTCCTGGAGCACAGCTCAGCCCAAGCATGGCTCTCGATGGGATAAAGAGAGTGTAGGGGATGAGATGGATTCTCCCCACTTTGCTTACGTGCCCTTGTACTTGGCACAGAAAATTCTTAGGTATATTACTAGAAATTGATATTTTTTTTGTTCCATTACTAATGGGATATTTTTCCATTATATATTCTAATTCATTGCTATTGATATACAGGCAAACTATTGATTTTGTACTTTTTTGGTGCTTGGCTCTCTTCCTAAACTCTTATTAGTTTAAGCAGCTCTTCAGTTGATTTGCTTGGAATTTCTAGGCTAATATATAAATCATATCATCTGCAAATACTGACATTTTTGCTCACTTTCTCTCCAGTGATTATACATCTTATTTTTTTATTGTTATATTTTAATCTATAGAATTTAAAGAATAATATCAGATGACAGTGGTAGTAATAAGCACCATTGTTTTATTTCTGATTTGAATGGAAATGCCACTGGTGTTTTATTGTTAAACAGGACACTGATTGACATAGCTAGTTTTTACTGCATCAGAGGTGCCTCCTTCTTTTTCTACATTACTAAATTTTTTTTCAGTAGGCTGTTTTCAAGTATTAGAAAGGCTGCCTCATTTTATTTTTTAAAAATTGACAAATAAAATTGTACATATTTATGATGTACAACATGATGCTTTAAAATATATGTACATTGTGGAATGCCAACATCAAGCTAATTTACATAAGCATTACCTCCCTTAGTTGTTGTTTTTGTGGTGAGAACACTGAGGATCTACTCACTTAGCATATTTCAAGAATATAATTTTCTCAGTCCATTTTTTGTTTCTATAACAGCATATCATAAATGTGGTAATTTATAAAGAAATGAAATTTATTTCTTAACAGTTTTGGAGGCTGGGAAGTCCAAGAGCATGGTGCTGGCATCTGGCTAGTGCCTTCTTGAAGCTTCATGACATGGCAGAGGGCGTCATGTGGTAAGAGGGCAAGAGTGTGCCATCTCAGGTCTTTTTTCCTCTTCTTATAAAGCCAGAAGCTTCATGATGGGGGCCATATCCTGATGACCTTATCTAATCCTAATTACCTCCCAAAGACCCCACCTCCAAATACCACCAACATAAGAATTTGGGGATTAAGTTTCCAAAACATGAAGTTTGGGGGACACATTCAAGCTTTAGCAGCCAAATATTGTTATTAACTATAGTCACCGTCTTGTACAATAGATCTCCTGAATTTATTCATCCTATCTAATTGGAATTTTGTATTTTTTCACCAACACCCCAACACCTAGTAACTAGCATTCTACTCTCTAATTATATCAGATCAATATTTTTTAGATTCCACAAATGAGTGAGATCAAGTGATAATTTGTCTTTTTGTGCCTGGTTTATTTCACTTAATATAATGTCCTCAAGATTCATCCATGTTGTTGCAAAGGACAGAATTTCCTTCTTTTTTATGGTAAAATATTCCATATCGTATATAAACCACATTTTCCATCTCCATTCATCCATTGACGGACACTGTTTTGATTCTATATCTTGACTATTGTGATAATGTTGCGATGAACATGGGAGTGCAAATGTCTCTTTGATATACTGATTTCATTTCTTTTGGATACATACCCAGTAGTGAGATTGCTGGATCACTTGGTAATTTTATTTTTAACTTTTTGAGGAACTTCTATACTGTTTTCAATAATGCCTATACTAATTTACATTCCCAACAACAGCATGCAAGTGTTCCCTTTTTTCTACATTCTCCCCAACACTAGTTATCTTTCATCTTTTTTGCAATAGCTATCCTAACAGATGTGAGGTGATATCCCATTGTGGTTTTAATTTGCATTTCCCCAGTGATTAGTGAGTAGCTGGCACTACAGACACGACCACCACACCCAGCAAAATTTTTCTATTTTTAGTAGAGATGGGGGTCTTGCATTGCTCAGGCTGGTCTCAAACTCCTGACCTCAAGCAATCCTCCCACCTTGACCTCTAAGAGTGCTAAGATTACAGGTGTGAGCCACCACACCCAGCCTAGCTTTGTAGTATATTTTGAAGTAAGATCGTGTGATGCCTTCACCTTTGTTCTCTTTGTTCAAGATTGCTTTGGCAATTCAGGGTCTTTTGTGGTTCCATACAAATTTTAGGATTGTTTTTTCTATTTCTGTGTCATTGTCATTGGAATTTTGATAAGGAAGGCTGCCTCATTTTAGGTCCAATCTACTTTCTTGCAACTTCTTTCTTTTGGTTTCATTTTATAGATGTGTGTTTCTTGCCTAGGTGTCCGATATTTGCAATCCTGCTATGTTTGCCTCTTTTGAAAATTCACCAAACTATCCCACATGCACTTGATTTTTAGACCATTTACCGTATGAATTGCTCTGTGGACCTCCTCAAGTTGCCAATGTCTCCTTTAACTTGTGGCTGACCAACTCTGCAGGTCTATTATTTTCAAGTTAAAAAGGAAGCACCTGAGAATGTCATTCAAGGCCTTTTGCCAAATTTCCCAAACTCAACTGCTCCAGGGTCTTTGTGTGGCC
The DNA here is from genome assembly GCA_963574885.1 of Lepilemur ruficaudatus. Lineage (NCBI taxonomy): Eukaryota > Metazoa > Chordata > Mammalia > Primates > Lepilemuridae > Lepilemur > Lepilemur ruficaudatus. The sequence continues at coordinate 37,575 of CAUYRT010079417.1, read as the reverse complement.
ACCCTCCATCCCCTCCAACTCCTGCAAATGCGTTATCCATTCCCCAGTCTCACTTCCCTATTTTTCATGTCTCCCTGGCTGGGCACAGGCACTTTCCACTACCAGGAATTATTTTCCAACTTTTCCCTTTGTGGAAAACACCCCTTTCTCATTCAAAATCTACTAAGGTATTGTAGTGATAATAAGTAACATTTTCTGAGTGCTTGCCAGGTCCCAGGCACTGTGCTCCAAGTCTGATTCAGTATGTCTGTGGTGAGGCTTGACATTCTACATTTCTAATAAGCTCCCAGGTGCTGCTGCTGCTGCTGCTGCTGTGTGGACCACACTTGACTGCCACAGAGCTAGGGTGCCCTTTCCTTTGAGTCTCAGTAATTCCTTCTAAGCCTGCACACTGAATACAGGCACCACCTCTTCTAGGAATCACTAGCCTCCTTTGTGTCTAGGGAGAAGAGACAGTGATACTTACCTCTGTGTTCCCAGGTTCTCACTTCCTGCCTGGAACATAGCAGTCATTCAACAAAGTCTTACCAAGTAAATACTGACGTTTACTTAGTGGGCAAATTATCATGGAAAGGCAGCCTAGGCTAAAGAAATGTGCATGATGCAATGAAACACAATCCAACCCACAAACTAACATCATGGGAGCCTCTTCTATATGCAAAGAACAGTAACTGGTATTTGGGGTAGAGAAGAGAGAAAGATACAGTTCCTGTTTACAGCATCCTACAGAGAAACTGGGGAGACAGACCAGCATCTCTATCACTATACCATGTAGCATGATATCATCATGATAAAATTGATTTATTAGTGATGCATATTCTGAAGAGGAACAATTTGTTCTTTATAGATGTCTGGGGAGGTGTTCATGACAATCCAAATTGAGCCTGGAAGAAATAGTAGATGTTCAACAGGAGATCGTGAAGGGAGATGTCTCAGACAAAGGAAACAGGATGAGAAAAGTCTGTCATTCTCAGCTTCTTTATTTTTCTCCACTGACACTTACATGATTCAATTGTGTTCTCAAGTGACACATATTCCTATGAGTCTGTCCATGATTACTTCAGCTCTTTCTCCCTTCTTTCTCCTGTTACTCAGATATCAGGTGAGTGCTATGATATTGTAGGGGTAATCTTGAATATGCTCTAATTTGTTTAAAGAATAATCTGAAAATGCAACACTCATGTTATTGTTAATAATAAATAATGCTTGGGACTTCGACTTCCATAATTGACTGTAATGTAGCAGTGGCTTAACACTGCTGCTGAGAACTGATCAGTAAATACAAGGAGTTGTGAGAATAGTTATTTTCAGGGGCATTTTCAAGAAATAAGGTGGCAGTGGAGTTTAGATTTTGACCTGTACAGATTGGTCTGGGAACCAGCATCAACTCAAGTGCTCATTATCTGTGAGTTCTTGGATACAGTGGAGATAAAGCTTTATGAGACTTAAATGAGTCAATGCGAGTTAAATGCTTAGAGTGTTTCCTGGCTCATAGTACACACAATGATTGTTAACAACTCTTGTTCCACCATACTTGGTGTGTAGATAGGGGAACCATATTATTTATTGTCCAACTGAGACCCCTTTGAGAGGGAAAGGGAAAACTATCATAATTACGGTGGGACAACAGGCATAAACCAAGACAGTCCTGGCAAACTGGCATAAGTGGTTATTATAAGTATAAGGCATATTGTAGGAGATGTAGTTGGAAAGGTCAGTTGGGGTCATTTGTTGATTATTCATCTCTTGGAAGCATGGAAAAAATTAGGCCTATTCTGTCAATATTTGAAGCTTTAACATTTGCATGCATACCACCTGGTAGGAAGTAATGACAGTAGCAATAGTCACTATTTACTGAGTTCTCACTTTGCTCCAGGTTCCTAACCTACATTCTCATTGATCCTCATGTTTGCTCTGCAAGGTGGCTGTTATCTCTGTATTCCTGTGGCTTCCATGACAAATGGCCACAACCTTGGTAACTTAAAACAACGGAATCTTATTCTCTCATAGTTTTGGCCAAAGTCTGAAATCAAGGCATCTACAGGGCCACACATCCTCTGAAGGCTCTAGGGGAGAATTTGTAACTTGCTTTTGGCTTGTGGCTACGTTGGTCCAATCTCTGTCTCTGTGGTCACATTGACTCTTCTTCTATGTGTCTTTTCCTATGTGTGTCTGTCCCCCAAACCCCCTCTGCTTCTCTCTTATAAGGATATATAAGATTGCATGTAGGACTCATCCAGAATACCCAGGATAAGTTTCCCCTCTCAAGAGCTTTAACTTAGTTATATCTTTTGCCATATAAGGTAATGTTCCTTCTTTTTCCCTATAAGGTAATATTCACAAGTTTTTGGAATTAGGATCTGGACATATATTTTTTGGGAGCCACCATTTAACTCACTGCAATTCACATTTTACAGTAGAAGAAACGAAATCTCAGAGGAGTTTATTAACTGGCTTAAGAGTGCACAGGTAGCAAGAGGATGCACCATAATTACAAACTGTATCTCTCTGGCTTCACAGCCTATATTCTTTCCAGCAAATTTGCCAGTGTTGCATAAATACTAAATTTATCATTAAAGTTCCAGGTTGGCAGAAGGTACCATTTAAGATCAGAGAACCAAAGTTCCCTGTAACAGCACCTGCTTACAGAAGAATTATATAAGCCTCAGAAAGGAAGAGGTTAGACTTCCAAATATCACTTTATGTGGAAAGCTGTATGAGTTAAGCATCCTTTGACATTCTCAAACTGGAAATATATGATTGGACATCCTTAAGCCTTTGAAAATGGGAATGGAAAGCATAGAAAAATAATTTCTGAAAGTCTTGGAATTTTTGTAGATTTTTCTTAGTGTTTGAAGTACCTCACATGGAACTAGTCATAGCTGACACTGCATTAAATATTTATGTAATAAGAAATTATGGTGTATCTTCTTTGTGCTGGTCACTGTGCCAATGCCAGAGAGAAACAGGATAATGTAGATAATGCAATAGAGTCTTAGTATTTATAAGGGATATATTCTGAGATGCTGGTGAATCTCTCTTTTTGCTAGAAATATTACCACATATAATTGCTTTTATAAAATCTGTATATAGCAAAAAATATTATGCACAGTCACAAGTAAATTGGAACACAGTGGGGCTGATATATGGATATTGGATGGTTGGCTAGGCTCACACACTAACAAATTAATGAATTTCCAGGCTTAAGAAACACCTGATCCCAAAATGTGCCTTAACAAAATGACAAACATGACATGCCATGGACTTTCAGGATTACTCCCAAACAATCAGAATGTAAACATTACATTTGCAAATGCATGTTCCCTAATGTGGCTCTGAGGTTTCTGGATTTTGAGGAAGTGTGAGTAACACTCAGCTCCCTCTAGTGATGGCTAAGTTCTTAAGAGGAAAGGAAACCGTAGGAAATTCACAACAGATTGACATTTGCAGTCTTCTATTTCAGCTGTTGTAATAGATCATAATTATGTGACATTATAATGCAAAGGAAAGGGAGCAAACTTTTGATATTGAGGTTCTCACAGAATGAGCCATGAGTCCTAAACAAAGAGACAGATTCAATGAGGTTTTGATATTTTTCGTATTTTATTTCAACACATTTTTGGAAAACAACCCAAGTGACTTTGTTTTATGTTTTTCCTGAACATTGTTCTTTCCTTTGTCAGCCAAGAAAGTGATAGGGGGAGAGGAACAGACCTCAGCACAGGTGCTGATGTTGCTGAGATGTGACGATGGAGGGCGTGAGGTGGAAGAGAGCCATGGGGGGCTTGAGTTTGTCAGATTTCTTCAGAGCAAGAACTAGCTCTCTCCTGAGAATATCCAAGAATAAAATGATCCATTCCACTCTAAACAGGTAACTGGGAAGACAACCAGACCATGAATTTGACTCAGCCAAAGTGAGAGAATTGTATCTCTTCTCCATGGCTATCTCTGGGTCAGCTCAGATTTCACATCCACTGTGTGCCTCCAAAACACACTTTGGGGAAAGTAATGAAACATCACTTTCCCCTCTCTATTATAAATATATTCTGATTTGCCTCTCCTTCCTGTTAGACTGTGAGATCCTTAGCATAGTGAAAGTGTGCCTGGCACACACATGTTGGCTGAATCAAACAATCTGTTGTTTATTCTCAATGCCCATCGTGGGTCTGATGCAAAGAAGGTATAAAATAAATGTCTGCTGAGGGTGTGACTGAATCAAACAGAAAGATATAGTTAAGAGAGTAACAACTGCTACAGGAAGTCATTTAGGAAAAGTTGATAATGGATGATGACAGAAGAAGCTGTGAATACAGTGAAATAAGTGGGGAAACATCTAGAATATTATGTTCTGACTACATTTCTTTTAGTTGCCAATGTACATGCATACACACAGCACAAGCAAGTAGGCATGTCCCAGGGGAGGCACATCCATGTAAAGAAAAAAATGACCCAGGTGGGAAGGAGTGAAAGGTTCTATTTTATAGGAAATATATGGGAGTAACCTTGCCTAGTGAGTAGGTTGATCTCTCCCTCGAAACTGCAGCAAAAGTAATCTGAAAAGGTTTGTACATGATGGAAATGTATGATAAAGGGCACATATTATGAACTTTGAGTCTGTTAAAAAGTATGAATACCAGAATGGTATTTTCTCACTTCCAGTTTTTTTTCCCCCATCCCAGCCTCAATCCCGAGCAGCTCAGAGCACAGAGACCGGACTTGCTATTATAATAACAACTTCAGGGTAGCCCAGTCCTGCATTGGGGATGAAAATTTCATGGCTTTATAGGCTTAGTCATTGGGACAAGTGGTGAGCACAGGAACTCTGAGGCATCTTCAGAGTCCCTGTGACTCAGGCTGTCAGCTGAACAGCCGCTTCTTTTGTTGTCAAGGTAATTTACTTGGAGGTCTACATCCAATGAATGGCTAGTGACCAATTAGCTGGGGAAGAAGCTTAAATTGAGTTTCCTGTGCAAGTCCTCTGGTAGCCCACTCATCTTCGTCAGCTTGCTAATATTTTCAGCATGTGGGCAAATAATACTAGGCTGTGTTTGCAATTGTAATAAGTAATCTTAACTCCAAATGAGTATCTTCCTCATGTCAAATATTTCTTGCAAATCCATGTACTTATTCCTATAAGGCTTCCATTGCTCAAAAACGTTTGTGTGAAGTTCTACATTAGACTGGACTTCAGGGTGTTTGAAAATCACACTCACATTTTGAACCCCAAACTAACTTAATGGACTTAAATTGATTGCTTTGCTCTTGATTACTTATATCCCATCCTCTGTCATTTGGCAATAGCAGACTACTTTTCATACGGGGAACCACCCCTTCCCCATTTTATGCTGTCCCTAATAAAATTGTTCCTCAAAAAGCTCCTCGTTCACTCGGGCTAGCTAGCAGAGACTCCCCTTCCACTGGCACTGCAATTCAGTTATGGCAAGGGCTATATCCATAACTAAGACCACACACACACAAATACCAAGATCTGTGAGGTAGCACAGGGCTACATAATCAGAAATGAGTATTGGAATTGGGATGAGGACAGCAGAAAGAAACTTATCAGAGAGGAACTCATCAGTGTAAAACCAAGAATACAATCTAGCTTTCTGTGCTTATGGAAGGATTTGATCCAAGCTAAATTGAGCAAATCCCCAGAATACTGGTGGACATGTTTCACAACTTATTTTCAATCCCTTAAATCAGTGATAAGAACCTTTTGGTAAAATGGAATATACTCTTGCTTCACCCCTTAGGAAAAAGTCAGTTGTTTCTTAGGTTACAAGAAGAGCTAAGGCAATAGGACCCAGTTTATAAAATGGAACTGGAAAGAAATGCACAGTTTGATTTTTTATTTGCTAAAGTTGCTACTATGTTAACAGTTGCTTCTTGGCAGAGAGTAAGGGGTATAAAGAAAGCCTAAGGTTTGTTTCTTTAGAAATCATAGAAGAAACAAAAGAAAGCTGTTTTCGTAGACTGAAGTGGATTTGCCAGCAATTATGTTTTGTATAAAATAAATAATGCATTCTGTTTCCAAAAGGCCCTGACAAACTATGATAGAAAAAAAAAATCAAATCTTTTCCCTTGGTTTTACGGTGGTGAGTTTCATGACGGAAATAAAGTGAGTCTGTGTTCTCTAAGTAATTTATTAGTGCATCTTGGCACAGAAGCACTAATGGGCTTGCTGCCAGGTATTCCGAGCTGCAGTTTGTCATGTCTGACTCTTTCGTTCTTTCAAGCAATTGAAGAAATGGCCTTCTGCAGGCTGTCAGTGACAGATTCTAGCTCACTCACATAGATAAAGCTCAATTAGCTCCTGGAAAAAAACATCTTTTAAAAATGCAATGAGCTGCACCATGAAAGATAGGTAGACAACGGCACCTGAAACCAAATAAAATGTTACTGTTGAGTGAAGGACGTGTCCACAATGAACAAGCATGTAGTTGTCTCATTGGACAGTTCCCTCTACTGAAAACAAAGGGGTGATCATTTCTAATTACTTCAAGTGTTAGAATAGATCTTTGCTTTAGAAGCACGTAAGGTCAGAAATCCTGAAGAGTTAACATGTCATTCATTCATTCATTCATTCATGATTAAGGCCCATACTCTATAACTTGCAAGGAATTCTAGCTTAGAATAGAGGCATCCAAATAGCCTCTCACTAGATGAGTGTAGCCTTCAAATGTGTTGTTTAATCCATAAAGTATTTTAAATGTGGAGGTAACATTTTAAAAATCAGGACATTTCACATACACAAAAATTGATGCTTTTGGCATGTCTTGAAATATTGAAACACCTGGAAAGCTGGATGTCTGTTTCTTCAGTGTGACACCTGACTTATGCTAAGTATCTACTGCACCCTGAAGGAGAGGCATGGCTTCCCCTGTTCTCCATGGAACCCACAGGTTCCACCTGGCTTGCCCTGGTCTAGACAGGCACCTAGTTTGAGTTTGCAAACCTATAATCTCCAACAGTGATTCTGAAGGCCTCCTGCACGAAAAGTACTTAAGATTCTTATTAAACATAGAGAATCTGGGGTCCTTGAACTAAAAAATTAAAATGTATGGGTATAAGGCATTGTGATTCTTATACAAACTAAAGTTGTTAGAACTACTAATCTCAAAGACCAGATAGAATTACAACATCTTTAAAAACATCTGAAAATCTTGCTATCATAAATAATTTTTCATTAGGACACTGTACAGGAATATATTTTTCTGTGCATTACTTTAGCTTACCCTTAAGGGTACTCCCCCCTGAAAACGTCAGCTAACCAAAATTGCTACACTGAGAAAAACACAAATGACTTAGTGTCTGTTACTGACATAGGCCAAAATTTCAATTTAGAGATAAAATCCACTATATTTTATGAACTAATTTGTTCTCAGTGCAAGTAGATGAACTTGATAGCTATATTTGTTTCTGGCACTGCTAAATCATAATTACAGGAAATAGTTAGCTCTAGAGCTAGAATCCAATTGATACAAAGCCCAAGTGAATTAATAAAAACCCTGTATTTCTTCTCCCCAACCCCCTACTCTAGGAAATCTTGTCTGACTTCTGATAGTCCTTACCTAGCAAAAGTCTATAATATCCATTATAATAACAACAATATAATAATCCCTTATAGTTTTTAGTGGTGTTTTAAGTTCACAGAGCCCTCTCAGATATATTCTCTCCTTTGATTCTCTCAGCCACCCTGTGAGTTGGGGATAGATAAGGAAATGAAGCCTGAGTTCCTACTGCAGATGGTTATAGAGGGAGGAGCCGACCCCTATGCTTTACAAAGTCAGGTCTGCTTTTCTTCTATTACATTAAATCCACATTTGTAATATAAAATCTGTCACCTATTAAAACATCTTTGTAGGTTTATCCCAAGTGGGTGACACATCTTGTACAAATAAATCTCTAAGGATCATAAACTAAATCTTTTCAACCGCCTTAAAAGACTCTGGAAGTAGCTCTTATTCACTGATGGGATCCTGCAAACATCATCATTGTGTTCTTTGGGGAGTTGCGCAATTTGCACTGTTGATTTAAGGTTGTAACTCTTTCCTGTAGTTTTTTTTTTTTTTTTTACATTGGTCCATCTCCGTATTTCCTAGCTATAGGCAAAGAATCTGGTAAAAGGAATAATCACAAATCTGACAAGTTCTGTGAGATCTCATCATTCAACAGTCATCTAACATCCTCCCACCATGCCAGGGATGCATCACCCTCTTTAAACCATGCCCTAGGTGTTTGGAATTGTCAGAAGTTCTTGTTGATCTTGACTCTTTTCTTGGTTTTCAGGAGTGTCCTCATTTTCAAAATGTATATTTTGGGAGCCTAATGCTTGAGTTAATGGGAGTTAAGGCTGGGAAAGAAATAGCCAAAGGAAAACTTGAGTGACAGTCATGATCATTGACTTGAAAACTGCCCAAATTGCTGACTGTGTGGGCTGTAAATATGGGACAAGTAGATAGCTAAGAAGCTATATCTCTCATTTCTACCTCCCAAGCAACACTTGCTCCCATCTAAGTTTTGACTAGTACCTCAACGATTAAAAGTAAAATGCTCTTTACAGTTTGGTTTTTGGAGTCAGGCAGTGCTGGGCAATGTCTGGACAGCCAGTCACTAGCTTTGTGACTTTCAGTAAGTTAAGTAAACTTAGTTTCATTTTCTGTGAAAGGATTTTGTGAGAACTGAGATAACAACATGATAACCATTGAGAATATGCCTGGAACATTTTCAATAGAAGGACGTGTTCCTTATTGCTCTAGGAGGCTTAGTATTAGGTTATTCATGTCAGTTGACACCCTATCTAAAATAAATTTATGATTTCCTCAAGAAAGGAAGTAGAAGAGAGAATAGAACACTGGACAGGTAAGTTAGTGGGTTGTCCAGGAGGCAGGCCAAGTCCAAATCCCTGTCAGAGGACACAGTGTCAAGTTAGGCATGAGACAGCATGAAGAGTGGGCTCCAGGATAGGAGCAGATGCCAAAAGCAGGGCAGGGCACAGTAGAGGGATGGAGGGGTGCTTAACACGTACCAGGTGATTATGCGGTGGAAAGAACAGGGACACAGTGAGACAGACCTGAGTTAGCATTCTGGATCCTAACACCTAATATCAACATGACTTCCTGGGGATTCAGTTTCCTTAATTGTAAAATTTAAGTCACTTCGACTTGCAAAATTGCTGAGAAAATTTGAACTAGTATATACAAAGCACCCATTACATAGTGAATACCTTATGAATAATGGCAACTCTAAAAACAGCCGTGTCCTCTGAATTCCTGCCTCCGGTTCTGAGGATAATCCCTGTGGAGGCCATTGCTTTGAATGAAGCCTCACCTGCCACTGGCCCAGTACAATGAAAGGTCAGGTAGAGAATTTGGCCCAGACTTTGGTGAACATGAAGATATACTAATATATATGATGATAATGATGATAACTAACATTTATTAAGTGCTTGTTATGTGCCAAGAAATAACATAATTAATTTATATACTTTTTAAAAATTTGGTTCTTATAAAAATCCGTAGACTAAGACCTAGACTGAGGCACAAAGAGGGTTTATAAGTCGCCCAAGGTGACACAGATTATAAGTGGCAGATGTGGTGTTCAGAACCCAGATAGTCTGATTTCAGATCCTGTTCTCTAACTGTCTTTGATAAGAAAGGCATTTTAACCAAAGAGACCTGTGCTCTGCTTTGTTAGGGCTCTGGTTGAATTGCTGGAGTCAGCAAACTTTTTGCCAGGGAAAGCTGTTCTGTGGATTTCAAGAGGGAAATGAGGTTATAGATCTCTTCCTGTCTGGGATATATATTTATTGTACAGTAGAATGTAATCTAAATTATTCACATTTTATATTTTATGGAAATTTTAGCTTCTGTAAATTTGAGTTAGATTTCAGGACTAGAGTTATGTGTAATAAAATTCTTATAAAATCCATTTAAAAGATTAATGATAGATGTAGAAAATTAAATCTGCCTATTTTATTTTCTCAAGTTTCCTGGATCTTCCAATTTCATTTGCAGAGATTATCTTTGTGACAAAATCTTCTCTTTGTATCTCCTGAACAAAGTCAAGAGCAAAGTGGCTCTTTGGATGTAGAACCTTCTTTTGAGAAAAAGTCAGTTAGTTCTTCTTGGAATAGGTTTCTTCTAAGATTTCTATTATAAATTCTCTTTTTCAGACTTGTAATCAAACACCTTAGGATGAAATCCAGTCTCCAACACTTATTAGCTAGGTGAGTTGATGGAAATCAGAAAACTATTTCTGAGCCTCCTGTTTCCTCAGAGATAAGATCATACATCTTATCTCACAGGTGGTCGTTAGAATTAAACAAATACCAATTGAATGGTGGGTCTTGAGTTGGCTCTTGAAACACAAACAGGTCAATATGTAAAGAAACAAATCAACACTACTATTTATGAGTATTGTGGAATCATGTTATTGGTTGATTTTAACGAGGAGAGCTTGCCAGATAGGACATTTTCCTCTACTTAATTTCATCAGATCTTTCATTAAAAGCAAAGGGAATATTTGACTTTTCACCCATTTCCTCTCAATTAGCATTAGTTGGATTCTTCCTCTGTACTAAGGCACTGGGTCAGGTGTTGAAAATCCACAAATGGTTAAGGCATGAGCCTCCCTGAAGGTGCTCAGAGCCATGTCATAGCCTGTGAGAATTAGGCTCTAGAGTGAACTTTTCAGTTGAAGAACTGATTGTCTCTGTTTATGATAAATGGAAACCTATTGAAGTTTAACAGAGGATATATATTTTTTTTCAGTACACATTGGTTGTACTGATAAAGGTCTCTCAGCAATATGTAATTATTCTTACAAAGGTATTTTGATTGCTGATCATGGGCAGGTTATTTGAGAGATTCAGAGAAAGCTGGGCAGGGGAAGCATGGTTGAAAGTGATCAATGAAGAGGCAGTTTGGTATTGAGGCTAGAACTTGGACTTTAAATTCAGACAGACCTGGGTTCATAATTGTGGCTCTGCCCTTTATCAAGGATACGTCACTGAGCAAGTATTTTCCTTCCTTAAGATGATTTCTCCATTTGGGCAATGGTGACAATAGTTTCTAGCCCCCCAGATTATTGTAAAGATTAAGTGAGATAACACATTTAGAAGACATTTTTACCTTATTTTATGAAATGCAGGCTATGCTAGCCTATGATACACAAAGATCACCAGCATATTATCAAGCAGAACTCCCCTATGTCAATCAGCTCCCCATCACCTCCATCTTTTGAAAACCTAACCACCCTCAAAAACTTAGGGAAAAATCTCATGTCTATCTTGGTTTTCTCTGGGCAGCCAGGTCAAAAGTGATCTTATCTGTATCCATGGAGTATCTATTTTATTTTTTATTTTCTTTTATTTTCTTTTTGAGACAGAGTCTTGGTCTGTTGCCCTGGCTAGAGTGCCGTGGCATCAGCGTAACTCACAGCAACCTCAAACTCCTGGGCTCAAGCGATCCTTCTGCCTCAGCCTCCCGGGTAGCTGGGACTACAGACATGCGCCACGATGCCGAGCTAATTTTTTCTATATATTTTTAGTTGGCCAATTAATTTCTTTCTATTTATAGTAGAGACGGGGTCTCGTTCTTGCTCAGGCTGGTCTTGAACTCCTGACCTTGAGCTATCCTCCCGCCTCGGCCTCCCAGAGTGCTAGGATTACAGGCGTCAGCCACCGCGCCCAGCCAGAGTATCTATTTTCTATCCCATTTATTATGGGTTTTCTCATATTCAGTCTTAACTACAGTCTTGTTTCTACTCGTCTAATTGCTTCAACTGGATTGTAAGCTCCCAAGGGACAGCCTGTGTGTTTTCATCTCTACAACCCTCCTTCAGCATAATGTTTGGCACTTGGCAAGCAATTGACGACTATGTAATAAATGCAGCGGAGCTATTAATAAAAGAAATAAAGGCCACCAGGCCTTAATTTACTCATATTTTCAGCTTTAACCCTCTCCATTCAACCTTCCTCTTCCCCCAAACCATTTGTGCCTTGTTTTTCATTGTGGACACAAGGCTTTGATCATCTAGCTAAGGTTATTCCCTTCCCTGTGCTCAAGATCACACTCACCCTTCTCAAGGACCAAATTCCATTAACTAACTAACCTTTCTCTATTCTCCCTCCCCATTATTTCCTTTGCCTTCAACCTCTTCATGCCCATCAGAGTGCAATGAAGAGTCTCATACACAGAAGATGCTCAATAACTGTTTGTGCAATAAATGAAAATAAATCTTGATTTGTCAAAGAATTCCTTTAAATTGTTTGTTCCTTTGGTGCAATGGTTTTCAACATTTTCACCTGTAAAATCCTCAGACATAATCTTACCTAGAGACTCTATTTGCAAAATGTAAAAGCTCAACTGCTCTGATCAGGAAGGAACAGGCAGGGAGAGTGGGTATCTGAAGCTTTGCATGCTCACTCCCTCCCTTTTCCTACCTTGTTGAAGGCGTTTCTTTGGTATACTTTGCATACTGTGGACACATCAAAATGAAATGTTAGCTATAAAAATGATTAAATACCACTTTTGAGGCTCACATCACTTGCATTTAGGTAGTTTGAGTTTTATAGTCTTATTTTCATTTCTAGAGTTGTTCACATTGTTGACATTTACTGACATGAGTGGATAGATTTTCTATTTTGGTTGGCTTCAATAAGAAGTTTAACAATCAAACACAAAGTGGTGCCTGAACTCTTCTACTTGAGAAGGGTTGGAAGGGCAACAGGATGGAGCAATTCTCATGGAGTCTCAGGATATAAGAAAATAGTGGTAAATATATTGTTAGACATGAGAAAGAAGAATCGCTTCCATGAATCCCATACCTTTGTTGATGGAGGAACACAAAACTCTGAACACATTGTTTCCTCAATCCACAAAAACATTTTATTAAGCTGCAAAGCCTCATCAACCCAGTTTTCTTTGCTTCTCTATTAAACCACCAGTGACTGCATGGGTCGAATTTGGATGATGTTATTTGCTGGTTGCTAGGTTTTTTCCCCCTCCTGTTGCTATCTTTCATTTGTTCCTTTTCTTTTTGCTCTTGCTGTATGTCCTTTGTTGGGATGCCTGATGTGTATTTGTAATCCTTGGGTCAGATTTACAAGAGCCTGGGTTACCTTTAGTGTGCCACAACAATAGAAACCAACAGAAATTCATCTCCCCTCCCAGGAAGCCGAGGGAACATATCTGTTGGACACTCCAGTCATCTTTCTTCAACTCCCCCCATTGAGTTGGCTGTCAAAAGATGATTTATTAAAAGTAAATAAACCTCTTCCAATGCCCACAGCAGCTCTTCCAAAATTTACCAGTTTCCTTAAGCCTCCAAGCTCACATCTCCTTGCTAGAGCAGAAAATCTTATTGTACCTGCTTCAAAAAGGAAAGAACAACTGGCAAGGACAGATGCCTAAAACTTCCAGCCCTTAATATCTACCTTATGTTTTCTACTTCTCAAAAGAGAAAGAGAAAGGTTCTTACTTCTCCACCATCCTGATTCTATCTCTTCTTTCTTATTCTTGGACCTGGATCTCCACTCATCAATATTCTTTTTGACAATTTGATTTGCAGTCTCTTCTCTGAGTGGGTCTCTCTCTCTCTCTCTCTCTCTCTCTCATACACACACACACAGGCTCTGCAACCTTGAAGTATTAGACCACCTTTGATCTTTTCTTTACCGACAAACTTTTTGAAGAAAACATCTACCTGTCCTGACTCCACATTCTCATTTTTCTAGACTTGGCTGCTGACCACTCCCCAACCCCCACCATGCAAAAACTTCCTCTACTTACCAAGGTCACCAGCTACTCGCTGATGGCCATGTCTATTGCTTCCTTCTTAGCAACAAAGGAAAACAATCTCTACAGTATTTGGCACTTTTAACCACTCTTCTTCCTCTTTTTCTTTAAAAGAGAAAAAAGAAATATTTTTCTTTACCAAATATTGCATAGCCACATTGGTCAGGGGCTAGAAAGGAAACAGATGGCACTCTCAAGCAGGGAAGCTAGGGAGGGTTAATGGAAGACTCTTTACCAAGGTGTGAGCAGGGTTAAGAGAAAGCAACAGAAGACAGTGAAGCTCACTGGTGCTGCAGCATCCTAGAACCATTACCTGCCCCTCCACCACACTCGGCCTGAGGGGCAGAGAGGAGCACTTGTTATAGGTTTAGTAGCTGTAGGAGAAGGACTCCTGATGTGGATTGTGGTCTTTGGCAGAGGAACTCAGCCAACTCATGGCTACCTGGCAGGGAAAGACCCAGGGGAATATTTAAATTTGATCTCACTTCCTGATACCCTACCTGCTGTCACAGCCAGACTTAGAAGCCATAGGAAAGGCAACCATTTGTTTGATGTACTCTCTAAAGACCAACCTTTCCAGGGTGTATAGAGCAGTGCAGAGAAAAATAGAGAGGGTAACTGAAAGGACACATTGAAAATAGCAACATGGATGTGTATTTAAAAAATAAGAATATAAAAAATAATAATACAAGAAATGACTTTCTACATTTATGTTATCCTAGGGTGAACCAGGTTCTCTCTTTTACTTAATCTTTGGCCCATGAGACTTCGTTAATTTTTTGCCAGCTCATTAACACATGTAACTTATATTTTATCCAGCATTCTTTGTTGTTTTTAGTGGAAGAGTCCATCAAGGAATCTGATCTGAGAATCTGCTGGAAACAGAAGCTCCTTGTTTCTTTTTAGAATCCTTTCACCTTGGCTTCTTAGTGTGGCAGGATGGAATTTTTACCTTGCTCTTTGTCATCCTTTTTATTAATATTCCCCCAGGTACAAGAAGTCTTTGGTCTTTTATAATACAAAATAAAGAGACTAAACTTTTGAAAACATATCATATATAAAAATTATGCTATGCTTTGTGAGGTTCTCAATGTGAACAAGAGAAATGTTTTTGTCCTCAGACCTCACACTCTCTTGAGCTCTAATCCTGCACATTCACTTACTTAATGGTCATCTCTGTGTCATTAGCCCTCAAAGTCAACATATTCCCAATGAAACCATTCGCTCTGTCCAATTCTGCTTCTCTTCCTGTACTCTCCATTTAGGGATATGACTGTCCAGCCAGTCAATAAACTGGACACCTTAATTTTGGTTTTGGGACTCCTTTTTCATAAACTGGTCATTTCCCCAGGGTATTTTGAGAGTCAGTTGCGATCTTAATGGCACAGCACAGCTGTGTTTCTTTTTTTCCCCACTGGGCTTGACACAGTCTTACTGACTGTAATTCATTGCAGAGGCTGTGGGCTTCTCAGAAGCCAGCTTAGGCCTTATGACCTCTAAAGGTCATTTCATTCTCCTTTTTACCCTTATACTTGTGCTCCCTAATACATCCGTTGATAAATACTGGTACAGGCTATTTAGTTGATCCATACTCGTTTTCTTAGCACATGCAGGGAAGTGAAATTATCCAAGAGAGAAGTGTGAATATGTGTATTAACAGGGTTGTCTGACACTCTGTTCATTTTGGTGTCATGCTTTCTCCATGAACTCTGGATTACTTCTCTTCAATTTCCTTTCAGCCTTAGTTTCACCAGTCTAGGTATCTCATGTTGCAAGATAAACCATACTTCACCTATGCATTCTTATTTTGTATATTTGTACTAATTTATAACCTGATATTTAACATTTTAGGTTTAGAGTTTTCCTTAATTCTATTTTCCTTTTACCCCATCCCACATCCAGTCACCAGTCTTTGTCAATTCTTTCCCCTAAATATCTCTCAAATTATAACATATTCTTTTCACTTCCATTTATTTCATATATACATATATGCTCATTGTGTCTTTTCTGGATTTCTACAACAGGCTCCTCACTGGTCTTCCTGGAGATCTCCACCAAACCTCAGAGGGTGCATACTGCATCCAGAGTGATATCTCCAGCATGTAAGTCAGATCACATCAGAGGTCTGTTTAAGTCACTGGAGTAGAGCTATCACTGGAAGGTGGTGTCTCCTTCTCCCACAACTGGCCTCTGATGTTAACATCTGCACATTCTGTTACTGGAAACATCTCAATCCACTCAAGTGGTCCCCATGTCCATTGGAATTCTTGGGTTGCCTTGTGGTTCTCCCATAGACATAAAGATCTTAGCTACTTTTCAAATCTTTGCTTTAGCATTGAGCTGAAAAAACTGAAGTCAATTTGATTGTAGCCATATTTTTTGTGTGTAGGAACTACACAGAAAGGCAGGACTCCTTAGGAGCAACATTTGTCAACCTTGCAAGACACTTCCCTTTATGCAGGACATATTTCTCTCTTCAGCTATACAATAGTATTTAGGTTTATCACTACTAATCCATTTCTCTTCAAAGAAAGTAAATCTATATTGTCTTTTAGTTAGTTTTCATGAAGGTAGACTGACTTGGAGAAAACTTCTAGAAAGCTTGAAGAGAATACCTTCCCTTAGCTAGCTCTGAGCTCAATTACTCCCATTCTCTAGTCTAGAAAAAACTAAGGATTATCTTTCAAACTCAGTAAACATTTTGATTAATTTTTTAAAATTATTCTGAATCTCCAAGTTCTGCTTCTCAGAAGTACTTCATTGCTTCATATTTATATAACTCCATTGCTTCATATTTATAACTCAATTTCATCCTCGATTCAAAGCCTTTCTGTCAATATACTCTAATTTCTCTCTCTCTTTAAACAAATTTTACCTCATTGATGTCTTGTTTCAGACCTAGGGAATAACTTCAGATGGTAGGTAGTTGACAGGGATACTAGTGGTCTTTAAAATAATTTTATTTATTAATTATTATTTAATTTATTTTTATTATTTTAAAATATTATGGGGGTACAAATGTTTTTGGTTACATGGATTGCTTTTGTTATGCTTGAGTCAAAGCTATAAATGTGCCCATCACCCAGATAGTGTTCATTGTACCCATTAGGTAGGTTTTTGCCCATCTCCTTCCCCCTGCTTGATTTCCACTGAGTTTTACTTCCCTCTGTGCACATGTGTGCTCATCAGTTAGTTTCAATTTAATTTAATAGCAAGTACATGTGGTGTTTGTTTTTCCATTCTTTAGATACTTCACTTAGTATAATGGCCTCCAGTTCTATCAAAATTTCTTTGCTCTTAATTTTAGTTATAAATAGATTCAGAGGCTTGCTGTTGTGTGTTCTACCCATACCAAGGACTATGTCTTAGAATTCTCATTTTTTTCTTTACTTATGTAGCTTTATTCTTTCTCTCTCTGACTTTCTTGATTCTTATTAGTTCTTTTTAAATTGTTCACACCAGAAGGTCAAATACTGCCTGTTCTCATTTGTAAGTGGGAGCTAAATAATGTGTGCACATGGACATAATGGAATAAAAGACATTGGAGACACGGAAGGGTGGGAAGGTGGAAGAGGGTGTAGGATGAGAAATGACCTAATGGTAATACACTGATCAGGTAATGGTTACACAAGAAGCCCAGATGTAACACTATGCAATATATCCATGTAACAAACTTCACTTGTACCTCCTAAATCTATGAAAATAAAAAAGAATATTATAAAAGATAATACCAAGAAAAAACCTGTTTCTTGAGCAGAGCTCATAGTTTATTTGTATTCATTAATAAGCAAAGTATTTAAAACTACAGTTGACCCTTGAATAACACAGGTCTTAACTGTGTGGGTCCACTTATATGTGTCTTTTTTTCAACCAAACACAGATCAATAATATAGTATTCGCAAGATGCGAAACCCACTTAAAAGGAGGACCAACTTTTCTCATACATGGGTTACGCAGGGCAGACTACAGAACTTGAGCATGTGTGGATTCGATTATACATAGGCAGTACTGGAACCAATCTTCTGCATATAGTGAGGGGCAACTATTTGTTTTGTCCTCTAGAAGCTCCCAGTTCACTAGCAGCAGCCACCTTTGGTCTCATGAGGGTAGAAAGGCTCTCCAGCAGCTCAGGAGCCTGCTGACTGCCAGAGATATGAGGGAGGAAGAAACAAACCACTCCACATACCCTTTTCACTAGACTGCAAGCTTCTTGGGGGTTGACATCTGCTGATTTCTTGCTCCTCGTTCTGCTTTGCAACTTCTTCCTGGGAAATCTCTTGTAATGGGAATTACATCTCTTGTAGTGGAAATCTCTTGCCACTTTTCCCTCGTAATTACACACAATCTATGATTGTTTGTTTGTTTTTTTCTTTTTCATCTAAAACTTTTCCTTTTTTCTGAGACAGTCTGGCAGCTGGTGTCTCTCGTCAGCCATGTTGTGTCTCTGGGGAGACTAGTGTTAGCTTTGTATAAGAAGACAACAAACATGGGAGCACTCTGTGTGTGCATGTCCTAGATGAAATAGATATCCAAATAAAGTCCAGATATTTTCACTGAGAGGGCTCAGAAAAGCTGTCATACAATAAAAAGAAAAAGAAAAGAAAGGAAAAAGAGCAGCAACAATCTCCAGTAAAGTGACCAGTTACAAATTTTTTAAATGCTTGAATATGTATTTCTAAAACAACTAAGCAAATGTGTGAATTTCCATAAACATGCTCAGGTCTCCCAATGCCCCTGTTAGTTTTGTGTGCTTTAGGCCACTCGCTTCCATCTGCAAACCCAAATTGTGAATCTGACCACTTCTTAAAATATCAGACACACTTTAGGTTAAAAAAAGGCTCACAAAAATTTTACTTTTGGATTCTAAGCCAGGGTGAAATTTAATCACAGAGTTATAAATCCTCAAAGCAAGAGTTTATCTGGAATTGCCAACATCACCCCAAGTTCAGCAATGCAAATGACAGTGCTATAATATAAGAAATAAGAAAGCTTTCAGTATGTTGTCTAAGAACTTGAGCACGTTGAAAATGATTTATGAGCAAGCAGACTAAACATTTAAATGCCTTTTCTAGCAATGGTATATTTTTCAATACAACAAGCGCTCTCATATATGATTCTACATTCCACGACAGCACCGCTCTTGACAATATAAACCCTTTCTGATAGGGTAACATTTCCAATCCAAGATTAAAATCTTGGAAACTTGTCAACAGAAAAGGATGATAATATGAGGGAAACTGCAGCTATCAGAGAAAAATGCCTTGCAAGTAATTTCTGTAATGGTCAACTTGTAGTAATTTTCTCTTTCCCCTTCACTCTTAAGTAAGGGGGTTGGCCTGAAGGTCATTTTAATATTTTGGGTAAGTGCAGTTACAAACCAGAAATTCATGAACACAGGAAAAAGAGAGTCATTTAATACCACAAAAATCAACTTTTTACAATGACTTCCTTATTTCCATTTCTAATGTAGACTATAGGGAATGTTTTTCTTTTGATGAATGGTGGTTTAAGAAATGAGTTGACAATAAACCCTTGAACTTCATGAGGCACTAAAAATTAGAGGATCAGAGAGTCTTAAGTTTTCTTGGGTATATTTCTGTAATTTTTTCTGTGCTACTTTATTTAATCTTTCACTACTCTGGAGACTAGAACTGAATGACCTACTAGGTCTTTTCCATTTTTTCCTTCTTATAATTCTCTTTTTGTGTTTAGGATGTGGGTGATCTTTCTAATCTCTGGTGTGCCCTTGGCTATATGTGGATAAATTGGGGTGATTCTTAGTTTTACCAGCTACACAGAATGGAGTATTAAAAAGCATTTGTGGGCCAAAGAGTATAACTGACAAAGTTGAAACCATTTGTACATTTTTATTACTGTGATCTTTCTAAAATGTTTTATTCCCATCATATACTGTAGTAGCAAAACAAATTTTAAATTCTAATTTCTTACTTTTCTTTGGTTAGACATATCTTTGTCTTTTTAATGTTTTTTATTCCCCCTGAATACGTGGTATTTCTCTTATTACTGCTTTGAGTACTTCAAATCACAAATACACACCACACACACTCACACACACACACACACAGAGTCATGCACTATATAACATTTCCATCACTGACAGACTGCATATACAATGGAGGTCCATTAAGATCATAACACCATATTTTTACTGTATCATTTCTACGTTTAGATATGTTGAGATACACAAATACTTACCATTGTGTTACAATTGCCTACAGTATTCAGTACAGTAATATCCTGTACAGGTTTGTAACCTAGGAGCCATAGGGTATATCATAGCTTAGGTGTGTAGTAGGCTATGTCATTTAGGTGTGTATAAGTATGCTCTCCGATGTTTGCACAACAATGAAATCGCCTAACAATGCATTTTTCAGAAAATGTTCCGTCATTAAGCTGCATATGACTGTATGTACACGCACACACACCTATCCTGTTTCTTTCTCAGAATTTAAATTTGCATTTGTTTAATAATCACTCAGTGCCATTCCACACATAGTTATTAACCATCTACTACTCTCTGCATCCAGGCCCTGTGCTGTGCTCCAGGGGATACAGTTGTAAATCAGACACACACTCGGGTTTCAGGGAGCTCACAGTCTGATAAAGGAGCTATATGCATCCGTCAGCTGTCATACTTCAGAGTGGTAATCCTAGGAGAGGGTTAAACAGACAGGGTAAGGGAGGCTCCTAAGGGCATCATTGAACCCAGTCTCAGGGAGAAGACTGGGAAGTCTTTCCAGAGCAGGGATTCTCAAAACATGGTCCTGACATCACAGTGTCACCACATGGGAACTTGTTAAAAATACAAATTCTCAGATCCCATCCGGAACCTACTGAATCAAAAACACTGGGGATGAGTCTTCCACCTATTTTGTAACAAGCCTCTGGGTGATTCTGATACATGCTCAAGTTTGAGAACCATAGTCCCAGAGAAAGTAACAAGTATTTAAGAAAAAATGCTCTATTTTGCCATCATACTCATTTACGTAATTGATACCTTTTGATAATTAAGTCATCTGTTAAGATTGCTCATTGTTTTATTTGTTATTTAACTGTAAAAAACAAAGCAAAAGAAAAAAAAGAAACACTTTTTTTCTTTAACAAATGTTGCTTACTTATACTTTGTCTATCCACCACAAATTTAAATGGCTTAAAGGTAAAATTCAGGCAAATAACTAATTACTTTAGAGTTACACAATGCAAAGCAACACCATTAAAAACAACAGTTTCTTTGGAAAACTAAATAGACTGAATTGACCAAATTAATCGACCTGTTTAGTTTTCCTAGAGATCTAGTTTGCTTTATGAATGTGAGAATAGCTGGGTGCTAGCACCCAATATTTTGGAGCACTCTTCTGAAATATTTCTGGCAGATGATGGGGCAATCAAGTTTCCATTCTTATTCCTGTGGAATAGGAATAAAATTCACTCTCATCTTACCCCACTCTTCTTCATGAAAGTGAAGGCAAATGGAAGAAAAGGAAGCATAGCTAAATGATCAGAGCTGAACTAATTAAATGATCTTTTAAATTACAGTTCTATATTATAGCTAGTACTTGATAGTCTTTATTTTTTCATAAGATTATATATACATATTTTTATCTATAAAAACCACATATACAGAACTACTGGTAAATTGTTTGTAAGAAATTCATTGGAAATCAAATCGGTATCTTAAAAAACAAAACCAGCCAGATGTGGTGGCTCACACTTGTAACTATCACTTTGGGAGACCCATGTGGGAGAATTGCTTGAGGTCAGGAATTTGAGACCAGCCTAGGCAACATAGTGCGACCCTGTCTCTACAAAAAAAAAAAAAAAAAAAATTAGATGAGCGTGGTGGCACACACCTATAGTCCTAGCTACTCAAGAGGCTGAGCAGGGGGATTGCTTGAGCCCAGGACTTCTAGGCTGCAGTGAGCTATGATCACACCACTGTACTCCAGGCTGGGGGACAGAATGAGACCCTGTCTCAAAAAAAAAAACCCAAAAAAGACCAAAATTCAAAAGGTGTTTATTGTACAGTAATAAGATTTTTCACAATTTTCAAAAACATTATGCTATATTATTTTATATATTATTTAATAATGTTATTAATCTAATAATTTATTATAACAATTTAGGTATGTCATTTTATAAATCTTTCCCTAAAATATAATTACTTCCCTGGTGGGTCACTAACTCCTGTACTTTAGAGCTGTGGTCCCCATCCCCTGTGCCAAAGATGGGTACCCCTCCGTGTGGCCTGCTAGGAACCTGGCTGCATGGCAGGAGGTGAGCATCGGGCAAGCCAGTGAAGCTTCATCTATATTATGGCCGCTCCCCATTGTTTGCATCACCCCCTGAGCTCCGCCTCCCCTGCAATCCCTGGAAAAATTGTCTTCCATAAAACTGGTGCCTGGTGCCAAAAAGGTTGGGGACCACTGCCTTAAAGCTTTCAAACATCTCTCATCATTATTAAAAATATACCTTTGTGCACCCCAAAATATTAACAATATTCTTAATCTGTCCTCCTCATCCTGATTTATTCAAAGCTCCCATCATCTCTTGGACTTTTTCAATACTTGCTAACTTAACTCTCAGCCTTCTTGTCTTATCCCCCTACCCTATTCCAACCACATCACCACCAGATTTATTTCTCTAACATGCATATAAATCATAGTATTCCTGTAATTAAAATCCTTGAATGGCCCTCTCTGGAATAAAGCCTTTCATAATTAGGTCTTTGTTGATTTCTTGTTTTCATCTTTTCACACTCCCAACTTACCTCTTCCTTAAAGCTATATAAAATCATTTGTAGTTTTTTGGATTTGACTACTTGTTTCTTGGTTCTATGAGTTTGAGGCTGCTGTTTCCTTTACCTGAAATGCTCTCCTCTCCCTGGAGTACCTGAATAACTCTTTATTCAAAATTAGGCATCATCTCCTTTGTGATGGTTTCCGGCCTCCTCCAGTAAACTGCATCCTGCATATTTGTCTCCTTATAATAAGGTAAATTATATGGGTGTGTGTGTGTATATATATATATATATATATATATATATATACACACACAACACAAACACATACACTCAGCATGCAAGTAGAACATGTGGATAGGGTATACATGAATGTACTATCTCTGTGACAATGCTATTTCTGGGTAGGGAAGAAAAAATTACTGTATTTATAATTATTAATATTACTCTGTTTGTAATGATTTATTTCTTAAAAAAGAATCTGAAGCCCATATGGCAAAATGTAGGGATTCAATAAACTTGGGTAATGGGTATATAAGTGTTGGTTCTAGTTTTCTCTGTACTTTTTTTAATATGAGTAAAATATTTTTTGATTTAAAATAAATTAAAAAAATATAGAGCTTACAATTAAATCATGGAATAAATAACCAAATGAGTTTGTAGAATCTTTTCTTTGGGAGACTACAGAATCTCTAATTAGGAAAGAAAATCTTTAAGGTTACAAGGTATAGCTTCCACCACTCACTCTGTATTTGTGTTCCAGACCACACTTAAGCATCTCCATTTACAGGAAACCCATGACCTTTCAAGAAGTTTATCTGGAATTCGTGCTCTGTCTTACTTGTACTTCTTGGAGGGCATTGGTGTAGCAGTGGGTTATCTCTTTCCAACATTTCTTTCTCAATATGATTTTATTGATGTCTCTTCATCCTCCCGATCTCTTTTTCAGGATATGATCCAGAGTTTCTCTTAGTGTGTGGAGCCCCAAAGTGACCACCATTTGCATAGAGACAAGCAGAAGCATTGCCTCACTCATGTCAGACACTGTACTTGTCTGACATAATCTCAGGTTTACATCGACATACAAATGGCTCATTTGAAGGCTGCTGCTGCCAAGTCTGGCTTCCCTCATTCTGTATCTGTACAATTCAATCACTAGCCCTTCACATAGTGGCTAACATGAGAGGTTGGGAAAAAAATGATAATTGAATTGAAACATTTGTTGAATTATGATGACTCATTAATTCCTTTTGGATACTGATATCCCATTGGCTATGAGTCTGTGCAATCGTAATACCATTCAGGCTGCTTTTTCTCCATCTTGCCCTCAAAGGCATCATGAGAGAACGTGTCAAAAGGTTTTCTGAAATCTAGATATACTATTTCTACTCTATTTCTCTGATCTCCCAGTATAGTAACTCTGTCAGTAGGAAATGAGGTTAGTCTGACAGGGCTATTCTTAGTGATCTCATGCAGAGTTTA
This sequence comes from Lepilemur ruficaudatus, assembly GCA_963574885.1. NCBI lineage: Eukaryota > Metazoa > Chordata > Mammalia > Primates > Lepilemuridae > Lepilemur > Lepilemur ruficaudatus. Next base: position 13,533 of record CAUYRT010079417.1, on the reverse strand, counting down.
CCACTTTCTTTTCTAAGTACTCACAAGCCATTGTTTAAAAAAAAAATTGTTCTAGAATCTTGTCCCCAGTTGATGTCAAGCCCAGTGCTCTGGAGTTCACAAATATACATTCTTCCTCTTTTTATAAATCCAAATGACACTTGCCTGTGTCCAATTTTCCAGGAACTCTTTTCCACTGTGGGATTCATTAACTTTAATTCAGCTATTTCCACAAGTTCTCTGAGTGCATCGAGACTCACTCTTCAGCCAAGAGACTAGGATTCATCTGGAGTGACACCTTTTAATCTCCTTACCTCTTTAAGAATACATCTATCATCTATTTGAGAAAGGAATTGATTAGCCCAAACTGTAGTTGAGGTCCTGTTTGGCATGATGATCAATACTAAAGTGAATCAAATCAGGTGAACAAAGTGTTATCAAAGGGTTGGAAGCATGTGTAGAGGTGTGCTAGATGCTTGGAAAACACAGTAAAAATAAAGATAAAGCCCTACATTTATAAATCTGATAGTTGGAGGAAATAAGACTTCTAAAGCACTAATCCACATAGTTCAATTTGCAAGCAAAGTTGAGGTTCAAAGACTCAATCCTTGCCATCAATAGGAATTTAAAAATAACTCAAGTTTTCTACTTATATTCCTTGGATCCTATCAAGTGCACCCAGAGACTCTAGAGATACTCTTTAAAATCCCTTTCATTCCACTCCTCTCACAACTGACCCCACACCCATTTCTACAATGCCCCTAAAAGCTCCAGCCTCCCAGAAGTGTCTGTGCTTCTCTTGTATGCCTTCTCATCTCTCCTGTGTTCTTTCTGACTGTACATCCCAGAACCTCAGAACTGGTTCGTAACATGTCTCCTTTTGGAAGAAGAGGGCAGGGAAGAGATTGAAGGAGGCCAAGCCAATGTTTTCTTTCATGGCATAGAGGGAATGTTGAGAACACCCATAGGTTAGTAAGTTTTATTCTGCTGCAATAACACACAAGAAATAATAAAAACATGGCATCGGATAATATGAATAAAGAGTGGATTGTGTGGTAGGCAGTAATTTGTAGAGAAATGAAAAAAATCAACCTAGACTCAAGAAGTCATGGCATTTTGCATAGAGGTAAAATTTAATCAGGACTTTGAACTGGCAGAGAGGGGAGAAAGTGTGTTGAAAATCTTTTAAGGGTTGCAATATAGCTATGGTAGTTACTGGCTGCTTCCATGGCTAGAGACTGCTGGCAAATTCTAAGCTTAGGTATAGGCTAAGGTAAATCTTCATGTCTCGTAAAGTTGGTATTTGAGTTGAAATACTGGCATGCCAGTAGGAGATGGAAGGGTTAATGGGCTGCTGCTAATCTAGGCATTTGCATGATCAGGATTGATGGGAGGATATAAAGTGGTACTGTAAAGCAGGACAGCAGAGAGAGCAGCTGATAAAAAGCAAACAGTCCTTGGTCCTGGGATGTCTTTCCTACATGCTTTCTCCTATGTTAAGGGGTTCTAATTTATTGAACACCTACTTTGTGCCATGAATGCTGCTAGGTACTTCAGGTAGCTTCTCTCCATCATTCCTCTACAATCCAGTAAAATAGGTAATACAATCCTCATTCTACTGGTGAGGAGACAGGGCTCAGAAAGGTGAAGTCATTTGCTCAGGGGTCACACCACTGCTAAATGGCAGAACCAGGGTTCAAATTCAGCTAAATCTGATTTCAAAGCTATCCCCTTTCTATTGCATGATGCTGTCTAGATTAAAATTAATCAGGACTCAAAGGGACTTCTCTTTTTGTCCTTATAAAATGTCTTATAATCAAAAGACAAAGCAGAATTTCATGCCATCTTTCAAACAGATTGCTATCTTCTGCTAGTTTTATTAAATATATTTTCACTTTTTATGTAATAAAATAAGTACAGTATAATTGTTTCAATGAAGTAATGTCACTGTATTACTGTGCACAGAAGAAATGTATTTTCACATAGACATTCTATTTGGGAGTTAATAGTATCACGAAAGTGAAATCTGCAAAGATGATGCCTTGCTACCTGTTATTTCCTGCATCAGAACAATGCTTGGTGAATGCCTGGCCCTTGGCTGAACTGAATTTTCAAGTTATTAATGCAACAGGTGCTACAAAATGAGGTCTGTGAACTAAAGGCCAATTTTAGTGCAGAGGATAAAATGTGAAGCAATAGATAGCTCAGGAGAGGACATGGTATATGGGGATATAGTGTCCCTGCAAGCGACAGATGCATATTGCTGAGCAAGGGCTCTTCCAAAATGCCCTGGCCGTTAATCCAATCAGAACCCTGAACTCTAAATTAAAGCAGGAAAAGAACAGCAGAAAGACAAAGCACCCATAACCTAGAGCATAAAGGTCCTGAGAGAGAGCACTGCAGGAGCAATAAGCTTCTTTTTCTCTTTGTTTCTACTTGCTCTCATTTCTTTACAGGGATTTGGAGTGGTTAGGTAGAACAACTTGGGTTAAAAATGCAGATGTGTGAATGGGGATCAGATTTTGGGAGGGCAACTGACTGGAGACAACTAGTAATGCTAGAATATTCCTGTGTAGACATAAAAGCTGTATGTATGTGTGTGTGCGTGTGCGTGTGTGTGTGTGTGTGTGTGTGTGTGTGAGAGAGAGAGAGAGAGAGAATTTACAATGTTTTCTTGTAATCAGCTTTACTCAGCGTCTACACATCTAAAAAGTACCCTCACAGTAACATCTAGACTGGTGTATTGATAGGTTCAAACTCAAGCAGTTCTACGTATAATTGATTGTTTCATTTTTACTTACACTGCATCCTTTTTCTAAATCCTATGATAGCCACGTGTTTCCCTTTGGTTAGTGAGATACCCCATGGTTCCTCTTCATGTGTTATCTCCTTGTTGCAGCGAGTTAGTAAGGAGTGTCCCTGGTGATCTTTATCAGATGGGCTTAACAGCATAGTCTCCGTATTTAGTTACTGGATGAATGGACATGAGAATCAGGAACTGTGTTAACTGAGAGACCTTGAGCAATAGAGCAGATGTTTGGAAATGTGGGCTCTGTGTCAAGTCTGTGCTGGTATAGATGCTCCCTAATGGTGTGACCTTTGACAAGTCCTCTGGGATCTCTGAGCTCTCAGTTTTCTCCTTTGTGAAATGTGGTCAATCATAACACCAATTTCATAAGGAAGTTTATAGGACTAAATTAAAGAGAATGTGAATGTTAATTATCTGTGTCAACTTAACTAGGCTATGGCATCTAGTGGTTTGGTTAAACACCAGACTAGATGTTGCTGTGAAGGTATTTTTTAGATGTGTAGACTGAGTAAAGCAAATTTCCATGATGTGGGTGGGCCTCATCCAATCAAGTAAAGGCCTTAGAGCAAAGACTGAGGTTTCCTTAAGAAAATGCAATTTTGTTTCAAGACTGCAACATAGAAAACCTGCCTGAATTTCCATCCTGAAGATTTTGGACTTCAGAATGTAACTTTAAGCCTGAGCAAGAATGAGACCCTATTTCTAAAAAAAATAAAAAAGATTAGTTGGGTGTGGTGGAACTCAGGAGACTGAGGCAGAAGGCTCGCTTGAGCCCAGGAATTTGAGGTTGCTGTGAGCTATGATCATGTCACTGCACTGTAGGCTGGGTAACAAAGATCCTTTCTTAAATAAATAAATAAATAAAAGAATGCAACATTAACTCTTACCTGAATTTTTAGCCTGTCTGCTCTATAGACTTCAGACTCACCAATTACTTAGGAGACAATATTATATATAAATATATAAAACTAGACAGAGAGAGAGAGAGAGAGAGAGAGAGAGAGAGAGAGAGAGAGAGAGAGAGAGAGAGAGAGAGATTTTATACATACACATATCCTACTGATTCTATTTCTCTGGAGAACATTGACTAACACAGGACATAAAGCACTTGGCACACTTCTTCCTGGCACACAAGCCTCCATTATATGAGAAGCTATTATTATTAAACTTCTTGGATCCTAGATTCCTCGTTTATACAATGAGGGGGTTGAGTCAGCAGTCTCTGGGGTATTATCCAACTCTAGCATTCTAAATACTCACAAAACATAATATAGAGTCCTGCATCATAAAATTATCCTTATGGAGAGGGAAAACAAATTAAAGTGCCTAAACCATTTTCTACTGATTTTTCAGACTTAATTGCAGAACTATTTATGCATTACTACTGGTTTTACATTTCAAAGTGTGCTTAGAAGAATGTCCAATGTGTTCTTCATAAGTTGAATATAAAGAGAAATTTTGTGATGTTCCCATGAGATTTTCACATTCAAAGAGAACTGTGCTCTTAAGCTTGTTATATCATAGGCTGGGAATTGTTGGTCTAGTGGGAAAATTCAGATAACAGTTTGGGAAGGAAGTCTCATTCTCTGGGAACCGGTGCTGTGTGATAGATTTCACAGGGGAAAAGTGTAATGGGAGGTGGGAATTCTTAAGGTAAAAGTAGGGTTTCAATTTCTGAGCTTGTTTTGTTTACTTATTTTTCTTTAGAGGATGATAAAACTTTTGGAAATAATGCAAATATTCATTTATGAATCTTGTTATCTATGTCAGCATACTCCCCTCGCCCGCTGAGGACCTACTCTCTTACATTCCCTTTGCCAGAATTTGTTACCTCCTGAAATGTTTGTCATTTTGTTTTTTCTTTGTTATTTCCATTAGAATATAGGGTCCATGAAAGCAGATACTTTGTCTGCTATATTCAGTACTGTATCCTGAGAGTCTGTAACTGTATTGAGAGTACAGTAGACACTCAGTAAATATTTGTTGAATATGCAAGAATAGCTGGAAACAAATTTCCTGTTCTCCACCATTCTGAAAATAAATATTGTCATGCACTGAAAATAACTTCCATAGTTGCATTATTTATTCTTTTTAAACATTCATTTTATTGATACATAATCAATGTACATATTTTCAGGGTACATGTGATAATCCAATAAATTCATATAATTTGTAAAGATCAAATCAGTGTAATTGGGACATATATCACTTTAAATATTTGTCTTTTCTTTATGCTATAAACATTTTGAAATATAAAATAGATATTGTAAAATATAGTCACCCTGCTAGTCTATAAAACACTAGGGCTTATTTCTTCTATCAAACTTTACACATTATCAACCTCTTTTCACCCAGCCCCCCAAACTTTTCTACAATTCCCAGCCTCAGGCATCTATCGTTCTACCCTTTACCTTCATGAGATAAACGTTTTTAGCTCCCACATATGAGTGAGACCATGTGGTATTTGTTATTCAGTGCCCAGCTTATTTCACTTTACTTAATGTTCTCCAGTTCCATCCATGTTGCTGCAGGGGACAGAATTTTATTCTTTTCTTATGGCTTAATGATATTCCATTGTGTCCGTATGTCACATTTTCTTTAGCCATTAATCCAACAGCGGACACTTAGGTTGTTTCCATGTTTTGGCTACTGTGAATATGCTGCAATGAACATAGTAGTGCAGATAATCCCTTTGACATACTAATTTTAGTTCTTTTGGTTATATACTCAGAAGTGGTATTGCTGAATAATGTGGGAGTTCTATTTAGAGTTTTTTGAGGAACCTCTATACTGTTTTCCACAGTGGCTGTACTAATACATTCCCATCAATAGAGTACTAGTATCCCCCTTTCTTCACATCCTTGCTGGCATTTGTTATTTTTTGTCTTTTTTTTAATAATAATCGTTTTAACGAGGGTGACATGATATCACACTGTGGTTTCGATTTACATTTCCCAGATGATAGTGATGTTGAGCATTTTTCATATAATTGCTGGCTATTTGTATGTGTTCTTTTTAAAAATGTGTATTCAAATCATTCACCAACTTTTAAATTTAATTGTTATTATTATTTTGGCTATTGAGTTGTTTGAGTTCCTTATATATTCTGGTTAATAACTTTGTTAAATGGATAGTTTACACATGCTTTCTCCCACTGTGTGGGTTGTCTCTTCACTCTGTTGATTGTTTTCTTTGCTGTGCAGAAGCTATTTAGATTGATATGATACTGTTTGTTTATATTTGCTTCTGTTGCCTGTGCTTTTGAGGTCTTAACAAAAAATCTTTGCCTCTACTAATGTCCTGAAGCATTTTCCCAATGTTTTCTTCTAGTAGTTTCATAGTTTCAGATCTTAGATTTAAGTCTTTAGTCCATTTTTATTTGATTTTTGTTTATGGTGAGAGATAGGGGTCATAGTTTCATTCTTTTGATATGGATGTCCAGTTTTCCCAGAATCTTTTATTGAAGAGACTATCTTTTCCCCGATGCATGTTGTTGGCACCTTTGTCAAAAATGAGTTGGCTGTATATGTGTGGATTTATTTCTGAGTTCTTCATTCTGTGTCATTGGTCTATGTATCTGTTTTAATGCCAGTACTATGATGTTTTGGTTACTATAGTTTTGGAGTCTATTTTGAAGTCCAGTAGCATGAAGTCTCCCAGCTTTGTTTGTTTATTTATTTATTTGCTTATTTATTTATTGTTCAGGATTGCTTTGGCTATTCAAGGTCTTTTGTGGGTCCATATAAATTTTAGGGTAATTTTTTCTACTTCTGTGAAGAATGTCATAGAGATTGCATTGAATCTATTGATCATTTTGGGTAGTATGGATCTTTTCTTTCTTTTTTTAAATTTCAACTGATTTAGGAGGTACAGTGTTTTATGTTACATGGATGAATTGTATTATATAATGCTGAAGTCAGGGCTTTTAGTGACATTTTAATAATATTAATTCTTTTAATCTGTGAGTATGGGATATCTTTCCACTTTGTGTCTCCTCTTTAATTTTTTCATCAGTGTTTATTATAGTTTTTCTTGTATAGATCTTTTATTTCTTTCATTAAATTAATTCCTACATATTTTATTTTTCTGCAGTTACTATAAGTGGGATTACTTTCTTGATTTCTTTTTCAGATTGTTCAATGTTGGTGTTTATAAATGCTACTGATTTTTGTAGGTTGATTTTGTATCCTGCAACTTTACTGAATTTGTTTTTCAGTTTTAACAATTTTTGGTGAAGTCTGTAGGTTTTTCTAAATATAGAATCATGTTATCTGAGAACAAGAGCAATTCTATTTCTTCCTTTCCAATTTAGATGTCCTTTATTTCTTCTTCTTGCCTAATTGCTCTGGCTAGGACTTTCAGAACTATGTTGAATAAAAGTGATAAAAGTGGGCATCCTTGCCTTGCTCCAGATTTTAGAGAAAAGTCTTTCAATTTTTCCCTATTCAGTATGATGTTCGTTGTGGGTTTGTCATATATGGCCTTTATTGTTTTGAGATATGTTTTTTCTGGGCTTAGTTTGTTGGGAGTTTTTATCAAAAAAAGATGTTGAATTTTATTGAATTCTTTTCAGTATCTATTGAAATGGTCACATGATTTTTGTTATTGATTCTTTCAATGTGTTGTATCACGTTTATTGATCTAGTGGGATAGATATCACTAGATCAGGATGAGTGATCTTTTTAATGTGTTGTTGAATTTGGTTTGCTGGTATTTTGTTGATGCTCTTTGCATCTGTGTTTATCAGGGATATTGGCTTATAGTTTTCCTTTTTTGTTGTGCCTTTGTCTGGTTTTGGTATCAGGGTAATGCTGGCCTTGTAGAGTGAGTTTGGAAGTATTCCCTCCTCTTCAATTTTTTGGAGCAGTTTGAGTAGAATTGGTATTAGTTCTATCATTTCATAATTATTTTAATTTATTTTCCTCAATTGTATGAGATGAAAGAATTTACAAATATATTTATTGAGCATTTTTGTTTTCTTTTCTGTGATATATTTTTTCAAGTTCTTTTTTTGCTTAAAATTTTAATTAGTTTGTTTAAAGAATTTTTTATATATTCTGGATACTAGTCCTTTGTTAGTTATATATGATGCAAACGTCTTCTCCCTTTTATGGCTTATTGGCTTTTTTAAAAAACTTTTTTTTTTTAATGATGTCTTTTGGGGAAACAGATGTTCTTAATTTAAGATAATCAAACTTATTAATTTTTCCTTTTTGATTTGCATTTTTAAATCCTTGCTTCGGACATTTTTTTACCCAACACCACAGTCTTAAAAATATTCTCTGGCATTTTTTTTGTAAAAATTTTAGTTGTCTTGCCTTTCATATTTAAATTCATTTGGTGTTGATTTTTGAGCACATAATGAGATCGATATACAATTTTTAAAAATAGGGATCTCCAATTGTCACAGCCCCTATGAAAAGTTCATTACTACCCTGCTGATCTACATTGCCCACTAACAAAAATCAAGTTAGTCAATATGTGTGGATCTGTTTCTGGACTGTTCTTTTCCATTGATTAGTTCATCTAAACATGTTTCAGTCCCAAACCGTCTTTATTCTGTGATTAGTTTTGATATCTGCTAGATCCTTTTCAGGAGTTTTTCTTTGCTTTTTCATATAAATTTTGACATTAACTTTTCAAGGTACACCAAAAAATGGCATTTTTATTAGAATTACTTTGGATCCATATATAAATTCTAGCAGAATTAGCATTTTTATAACATTGAGTTTTTAAATCAATGAAAATAATATATCTCTCTATTTCAGGTTTTCTTTAATGTGTTTCAATACAGTTTTATAATATTCTCAAGGAAGATCTTATGTTCTTTGTTAGAGTTATTCAAAAAATTTTATATATATATTTCTTATCTGATTGAAGTAGTATCTTTTTAAACACTACATTTTGAAACTTCTTACAGATGAAATAAATGCAATTGCTTTTTGTATATTGATTCTGAATTCAGCAAACTTGCTGTACTCATTTACCTTTGTGCTTTCAATATGAAAAATAGCAATTTGCTTCCTTCTTTTCAACTCATATATTTGTTTGCTGTAATGCACCCTCTAGGACATTGGGTGCAATGATGAATAACAGTCAATCTTCCTGATAGTAAAAAACAAACAAACAAACAAAAAAACTTTCCACATTCTACCATTCAGGGTGATGTTTACTGTAGTTTTTTTTTTTAATAGATAATTTAATTGTAAGTGGATGTTGAATTACACAGAGTGCAATTTATGTATCTATTGAGATAGTGATTTATCACCTTTAAATATTTAAAATGGTGAATTGCATTAGTTGATCTCTCTAATGTTAAAATAACCTTAGTATTGCTGATATAAACTCAACTTGGTTAAAATGTATTATCTTATTTATGCACTGACGGATTTGGTTTATTGACATTTTATTAGGATTTTTTATTGAGGTGTGTGAATGATATTTATCTATAATTTTGTTGTCTTCTATGGTACTTGTCAGATTTTACCATCAAAATTTTGTTTGCTTCATAAAATGTTAGAGAATGTTCTTTATTTTACCTACTTATATATTTTTTTAAAAAGTAATTGGAATTTCTTGATTGTTTTGTATAAGCCATGGGCAAATTTGTCTGATGTTGATATTTTCTTTATAGTAGGATTTTTAAAGTATGGTTTCAATTACGTTCAATGGCTATAGGGTGACTCAGGTTTTTTCTTGTTATTTCTTCTTCAATCAGTTTTGATGTAGTATATTTTGTTGCAGTTTGTCTATCTCATCAAAGTTTTCATATTTATTGACATCAATTTGCTCCTATTATCCTTTTATTATCTTTTTAAACTTGTAGCACTATAGTTTTATATTTATTTGCTCATACTGTGGCTTATTTGTACACTCTATGTCTTGTCTCTTGATCAGAAGTTGGTCTATTGTACTGATCTTCTCAGCTAATGACTTTTCAATTTGTTGTTTTCTATTGTATTTCTGCCCTTATCTGTATTATTTCCTACTTTCTATTTTCTTTCTTTGTTTTTTTTTTTTCTGATTTCCCTCCTAATTTCTTATGTTTGACACTAAGTCATTTTTAGGTTTCCTTCTCTTTTTCTGGTGTTAAGTATTGATATGCATTTCTTTCTCCCTTAATACCCCATAACTGCATCCCACAAGTTTTGACACATAGCATTTTCATTATCATTTGGTGATAAATATTATCTGATTTCCATAATAATTTCTTCTTTGACCAATGAGTTATTAAGAAATGCTTTTTTAATTTTGAAAACTTTAGGTTGTTCCAGTTTTACATATATATATTTATTGATGCTTAATAGGTATACATAGTTTGGAGGTATATGTGATAATTTAATACCTTCATATGATTTGTTACGATCAAATCAGTGTACTTAGTATATTCTTCACCTTAAATATTTATCTTTTCTTTATGCTAGAAACATTGGAATTATTTTCTTCTGGCTATTTGAAATATACAACAGATTATTGTAAACTATAGTCACCTTGCTGATTTATCTAACAGTAGGTTTTGTTTCTTCTGTCAAACCATATGTTTGTACCCATTAATTTTTTAAATTAATTTCTAACTTAAATGGTGACCAGAGAATGTAATCTGCTTGATTTTAACATTTAAAATTTATTAACACTTACTGGCCAGGTATGTGGTCATTTCCTAGCAAGTATTTTTTATATGCTTGAAAAGAATGTATATTTTACAGTTTTTAGGTACAGTGTTCTATATATATTCAGTGATCAAACTTAATTCTATTTTTCAAAACTGCTATATTATTGATTTTTGTCTGCCTAGCAAAATTATTTAATTAATAGTTGTAGTAATTAAAATTTCTTGCTGCAATGGAAGATTTATGTATTTCTTTTTTAATCTTGTCAATTTTTGTTTAATATACATTAACATGGTATCATTGATGTATATGAGTTTTGAATTGTTATCTTCTTGGTTACTTGAAACATTTATTATATGTTGCCACATTTTTTTATGTGTAGCAATACTTTTGTTTAACATCTAATTTGTCTGATATTAATGAGTGTGCCAACTATCTTTTGGTTTAGTTTTACATCTTTTTAGATTCAATCTTTTTGAGACATATTCTTTAGTTATGTGTCTCATCAGTAGCATAGAGCCATATTAAACAATCTGTCTAACAATCCTGCTAACTAGAATGTTGATTCCATTTACATTTATTGTAATTACTGATGTGCTTGAACATTTTTTCTAGCAATTTATTTTGTGACTTCTGTTTGTCTTGCCTTATTTATGTCTCTTTTCTCATCTTTCTTGACTTATTCAGGACTGATTTTTTGTTCCTCATTCTTTTTCTACTCTCTATTCTATTGGTGTAGAGGTTATTCCAAGAACCATTTCACATGTTAACTTCCCTCACCTTCCTCCCTAGTCATTTCCTTGTGACTTCTGCACTATTGCTGCTGTGTATATTGGTGCCATTTCCTTTTTTTCTCTAATCACATGAGACATTGTTATTTTTGTTTTATACAGTCAATGTCTGTTTAGATTTTCCAATGTGTTTGTTATTGTCTTTGTTCATCATTCCTTCTTGAGTTTTAATGTTTTCATCTGGGATCATTTCACTTCTGCCTAAAGTACTCCTCTTGGAATTTTATTGTTATTTCATGTTTCTATTGATGTTGGATTCTAGCTCTTTCTCCTTTATTGGTAACCTGTCTCTATTCTTTGTCTGATTATAAGATAATTTTATTGTATTTGGTGTCTTCAGTTAAATCATAATGTTTTTAGATGTGGTTTTCTTTTTATTTATTTTGCTTAGCATTTGTTAGGCTTCCTGAGTCTGTGGTTTGATGACTCCGTCCATTCTTGAAAATCATCAACTGTTTTTTTTTTTAGCACATTCTCTTTCCTTTCCCTCTGGAACTTGAATTAGACATATATTAACTGTTTCATTCTATCCTCAGTGTCTCTTAACTTCTCTTTCAAATTTTCTATGTCTCTTTCTCTCCTGTGTTCTGAATATAATTTTTTACTTTTATCTTCCAGCTAACTCTATCTTTAACTATGTCTAAGTTATCTATTAGTTATCCATTGTTGTGTAACCAGTTACTACAAAGCTTAAATGCATAAAACCTCAATTTGTTATCTCTTACAGTTCTGAGAGTCAGGTGTTCAAGAGTCGCTCAGCTGTGTGGTTTGGGCTCGGGATTTCTCATGAGGTTGCAGTTGAGCTGTAAGCCAGTGATGCTGTAATCATCTCAAGGTGCAGAAAGATCCACTTCCAGGCTCACTCATTTGGCTGTTGGCAGGACACTTCAGTTTCTCACTGTTTGGCAGTTTGGCTTCCACCAGAGTGAGTGATGAGAGAGAAAAAGAAAGAGAAGAGTGAGACTGAGAGGCAGAAGCAGAGGGAGGGAGAAGAAGAAGAGGGGAGGGAGAAAGGGAGAGAGGGAGAGAGGGGGAGAGGGAGGGAGAGAGAGAACCCAAAGCAGAAGCCATGGTATTTTTTAAAGCCTCATCTCAGAAGTACATACCATCACTTGTACCATTTTTTCTTGGTCACACAGACCAACTCTGGTTCATTGGTAGGAGTGGACCACACAACACCGTGAATACCAAGAGGTAGAGATAATTAGGGGTCATCTTGGAGGCTGACTTACACAACAGTAAAAACTATCCATTGAATTTTTTATGGAAATGATTCTATTTTTCACTTCTGGAGTTCTGTTGGGGTTTTTTTCTCCCTCAAATCTGCTTATGCTTTGCTCATATTTTTAATCTCTACTTTTCTTTTTATTTCAGCATATTATGGGGGTACAAATGTTTAGGTTACGTGTGTTTCCTTCCCCGCACCCCCGGAGTCAGAGCTTCAAGCCTGTCTATCCCCTGATGGTGTGCATCGCGCTCATTATGTATGTATATACCCATCCCCTCCTCCCCCCTCCATCTGCCTGATGCCCGATAAATGTCATTCCTATATGTCCACTTAGGTGTTGATCAGTGAAACCAATTTTTTGGTGGGTACATGTGGTGCTTATTCTTCCATTCTGAAGATACTTCACTTAGCAGAATGGGTTTCAGCTCTATCCAGGAAAATACAAGAGGTGCTATATTATCGTTGTTTCTTATAGCTGAATAGTACTCCATGGTATACATATACCACATTTTATTAATCCACTCATGTATTGATGGGCACTTGGATTGTTTCCACAACTTTGCGATTGTGAATTGTGCTGCTATAAACATTCGAGTGCAAGTGTCTTTTTTATAGAGTGTCTTTTGTTCTTTTGGGTAGATGCCAGTAGTGGGATTGCTGGATCAAATGGTAGATCTACTTGTGTCGCTTTCAGGTATCTCCATATTGCTTTCCACAAGGGTTGCACTAGTTTGCAGTCCCACCAGCAATGTAGGAGTGTTCCTATCTCTCCACATCCACGCCAACATTTATTGTTTTGTGACTTTTTGATAAAGGCCATTCTCACTGGAGATAAGTGATCTCTCATTGTGGTTTTGATTTGCATTTCCCTGATGATTAGAGATGTTGAGCATTTTTTTATGTTTCTTGGCCATTATTCTGTCTTCTTTTGAAAAGTTTCTGTTCATGTCCTTTGCCCACTTTTTAATAGGGTTGTTTGATTTTTTCTTGCTGATTTTCCTGAGTTCTAAATAGTTAATTTCTACTTTTGTTTTTAAAATATACCAAACACATTTATTTTATATTCTGTGTCTAATAATTCTAGTAACTGAAGAATTTGTTGGTCTGAATTTTCTT
>CAUYRT010079416.1:0-33716 GCA_963574885.1 Lepilemur ruficaudatus | reverse complement strand
CAACTTGAGTGGTAATATATTTTGGGAAATCAGCTCACTATAAATTGTGACTGTAAACATTATACTGTAAATGCTTTGTAGTTTTCCCCCAATAAAAATAAATAAATAAATAAATAAATAAATAAATAAATAAATAAATAAGTTCCAAAGCTCCATAATAAAAAAAGACCACATTAGGGAAATAAAAACCCTCAAACCCTCAAATAAAAACCCCCAAATATACTTGGCAGTCTAAAACAACCATCTTTAAAATTTTTCTTCATGGATAAATCTTTATGCTATAATGAATGTCAATCACGACTAATTATAACTTTTAGATTTGCACAGAAACAAGCAGTTCTTTCTAACAATCGAAATTGCAAATGCAAAATGTCTAAACAAGAGACCTTGCAATTGGCAATGAGTGCAGTCTATGTGTGGATTACAACATATCCTAGTCAAACTGAACTTCTGAAAAACATCTTAAGAGAAAAATTTTGAAAATAACAACTTTGGAAATGAAATTAATATAACAAAAAGGCTTAAAAATTTTCAGAAAAACGGGTCTCATCAAAACAATGAGTTATCTGCAAAAATGTATACTTATCAAAAGGCATCTTCATTGTCACAGTGTTAAATGTTTTGAGAGATGTAACCTTTAAGAAAATGAAGTGACAGATTCAGTTGAGTTTAAAAAAGAAGACAAAAGATCGAGAAAGTAAATATAAATAAAGCAGAATACAAAATTCAACTTTTAAAACTCCTCTTAAAAACCCTCGTTGGATTCAGGTGTTAGTCCCTCCCCCTTTTGAGTCTATTGTGTTATCTTATTTTTATTATTAAAGTAAAACACCTTTGCTTATTAACTTCTAGGGAAGAGAATGGTACATAATAGTATAGTTGATCGAACTATATAAAATACAAACTTTAAAGCAAGTTAAATCTTGATGTTTTCTAAAATATTTTAAAATATTTGTTTTGTTCCAGAACTACATTGCAATTTTATGTAGCACTTACAAATTTTACTTTGGTCAGTAGAAGTTCTTTGCATAAACAGGTTAAGAATACAATTGCTAACATCTATTAGAGAAATGAGCTCCTTAATTCATCACAATATTTGAAATAGCAATCATCCTTGAAAATAAAACAAAAATGCAGGATACATTGCTTGGCTACTGCTCTGACAATAAATAATACAGTATTTTAAAAAACCATTAATATAAGATTTCAGAAAAGCATGCTAATGCATGATTGATGCTTTAGAAAGTTGCATGGTTTATAAAAACACTCAATTTATGTTGTTTTTTTTTCTGGTTTCAAATGACACACTTTGTTCCATGAAGTTATGTATTTGCTATAATCTTTTGCATTATAGTAGTATATCTTTTTAGATAATGAATCCCCTTAGAGAACCTGTTGAAAGTTACGGACCTTTTTAATCATACATGAACACACAGTCATCTACCCAAAACTGTGCAAGCAATTTCAAAGTCTTCACCAGAACCTCATCTGTGGACCAAAACTCTAGCAACTCTTTAAACCTTTGATTTTCTCAATGTATTACATACCTGCACACCTACACAGAGTTTAAGTGAATAAACTGCATTTTGAAGCTATGTAATTTGTTTCATTATGAGAGAAAATGTGCATTTTTCTACTTATATGCACATAGGCACTTGTAGCATTACTGAGAGAAAAATCAAAAGAATACTTTTATGTCTGAGATTTAAAACTGCTTTAGTTGAAAAAACTAATGCATACTAAAAAACTAAGCTCAATGTGATTTAACAAGAAAATATTTTAAATGGGAGAAGTAAATGTCTGGATTTCTAAACACTAAATCATTTGTGCATTTTAATTCTAAATTAAACAAATTCTAATTCAAAAAGTAGATGCCTAGGAGAAAGGTAAAATGTTATTTCTCATCTAATATACAGTGAATGAAAAAGCTGTATTTTAGTTCAAAGTATTAAAGTGAATTAAAGATGTAACTATTCCACAGGAGTATACATCATTTCAGTTTAATTTTAGTATGCAATTCTCCTTATTAAATATCATGTATAAAATAGTCTTATTTATCATCTTATCTCATTAGGTATTGTCTAGAGAGGCAATTTTGAAAAAGAAAAATGGTTAGGAAGACCTTACTTTATTCAAATTAGATTTGATACTTTAAATGTTTATCTATCTAATACAATACTTTATTAAACAATTCTTCAGCTCTAGTGTATTTTTGGTAAAGTTTTAATAACTTTCTTGTAATTAAAAATAGCATATGATATCAGAGACCAACAGTAATTAAAGTAATCAAATTTAGTGAAATGCGTAGAAAATAAAGAGATCTGTACATATTTTGTTGAAGACATCGCTTGATCTGCTGTTTTCTATGTAACATGAAACAATGCTTATTATTAAAATATAGACTAAGTTCTTTGCCTGATTTTCTGCTTTGTAAAATGCATTGCTTGAGAAACAAGTCTTCAAAAAACAAGGCCTAAAAAAATCTACTACTCAGGGTGCCTTTGAGGATATTTAATTAAAATCTAATCCTGCATTCATTAAGGCTCACATAAATTAAGCTGTCATTCATAAGATTTATGGATTCTCATTTGCATATTGCATACAATTCATCAATTACTCAAGTATGAAAGGAGCACATTTCCCTTGGAGCTGCCTGCTACCCTGCCAACATTTGAAATGAGGGAAAGAGCAAGACTGTCAGGCATTCACACAAACTTTCTTCCAAATGTCTGCTCCTTGATTAATCTAATTTTCTAGATATTCCCTACAAGATACACCAACAGCCCTGGTACACATTTCTATTATTTCTCCTGTCTTCATCACCAAACTCTTCTAGTCTTTGAGTACTTCTTCATGTCTGAGTGATTATTATTTATTTGTTAATGTATGGCATTGATGATTCCTCTCTATTAAAATATGTTTGATATGTATAAAGAGGCAGGCTATGCGTTTCTTGGTTTTTAATGTTAATTATTTACTAGCAGCAATCAGCCTATTTCTTGTGTAATAAAAAGTTGAAAATGAGGAAATGGAAAGGCAAGAGAGTGTTGCTCTGGAGTGCAGTTAGCATAAACCTCAAGTTTTCAGAGACTCAGCATCTCAAAAGAACCTAAAACAAAGCCACATAGTAAATCATTGATTCTATATTTCATAGAAAAAACAGAGTTCACTTAATCAGCTGCAGGTATATGCTATTGCACTTTTTACCGTTCTAAGCTAAAAGGTAACCCAAATTAGTTTGTTTTCACTGTGCATAAAGCATACTGTGTTAATTCACTTGTCTTCTCTGGGGAGTAGATCTTAATTTCAGTGGCACAAGTTGGAAGTAACAGTCCCTTCCAGACCACATTCTGGAAACCTTCCAACAGGCATGTGATCAGGTGCAGAATTTAATGCAAAACACTCTTCATGTCCAGGACTTCTACAATTAAAATATATGAATGTATCAGCACTCTCAAAAATCACTGCTCCTGAAAACATGCTATTTCTTTTATGTCAATTAAATGGAAAAACAGGAAGAAGTGCCTTTCAAAAGCATCAATTTTCTATGAAGCACATATATTTCAGCATAAAAGGAAAGCATTTGATTCAATCTAAATATTTAGAAAATGTGCTTGGTAACATGACGGATTTTATTTTACTGTATAATACTTGGCAAAGCTAGATTATACCTATTTGGAAACACATATATAGGACCCAAAATTAGAATATCTCAAATTAACATCTAAAGATTTCAGGTTAAGTGTTAAATTATGAGAAAACACAACCTTTAGGTTAATATCACTTTCAAAGAGGAGGAGGAAATGAGTAAATGCTTCCAAGGACTATGCCAACATAATCATAAATATTTTTACTTTACAAAACACTGTGCTTCAAAAGAGGGAAAAATGTATTCAGCAATAAATATAATTGCCACTAACCCCTTACAAATGCAATTAACAGAGGAGAAATAAATGACTTTATAAATTTAATCAGAAAGATGAAATCATTAGCATGCCCAATTTATAAAATGACTTTCAAAACTGAAAGCAAACAACAGATAAGCTCATGCTTTTTATTCATTCAAGTTGGATGGTTCATTGTGATTTTCAGAGATCCATGCCTGAGACATGGATCTGAGTGTATTGTCTGTCCTTTAACTCTTGCATTTTCTGCATTTCAGTTTCCTCAGCATGAGCTGTCTACTTTATTCTATCCAAGTAGTTTGTAATAGAAAAAGAATTGTCCTAGTCTATAATAATAACGCTTGTTGTATTTCTTCACTACAAACCACCTGTTTGGATTTTGTTTTGTTTGGGGGATTTTTTAAACTACATAAATTAAGTATGAAAATCAGCTACCTTACTCAATTTAACAGAATGTGCATGAAAAGCGTATGGAAAGCTTTCTTATTTTTTTTTTTTATGTAGTTAGTCCTTCAAAAGAATTCACCTCAGATTGCTGAAAAAAATCCCAAGTATGAGAACACAAAAAAATCTACGAGTGATGGAAAATAATGTGGAGAAATTCACCAGATCACCTACAGTGTTCATTTAAATTTAAGATTTTGCATGAAACATTGGTACAGATTAAGTGAAATTATTTCATGTCCTAGTGTGCAAATTTGTTTAGAATAAATTATTCTCAAAATGAATGTGCATTTTTTTCATACCCCTCTTTTGATTAATAAATAATCAGGTCTGAACTGGCATTTCTGAACACAATCCATCTAGTCCACACATATGAGTGAAAATTCTGATAGATTAGAATGTTAAAAGGAATAGAAAAAATCTAGATTGTATAAAATTTCACTTCAAGCATATGATTTAAAGAGACAATTATTTTAAAAGCCACATACAAATGATGAGTAAATAAAAGGACGCTGTTCCTCCTTAAGAGAAGTAAATATATTAAGGAAAGCATCAACATGGCAATGACCGTTGGAACCTTAGGTGATGATGGTCCATCACTAGTAATCATAATTTACCTCCACAAAATGAAGATATCACAAAATCATTTTCATGCTAGTACATACGTATTTATGTAACATCATTTAATATTAATAAATATTAGCCAGGGCTCATGGAATCCATGAAAAATAATAATAACAAGGCACAATGAGCGACCTTGGGACAACAGAATGAAACTCGATTGGCACCAATGGACAATAAAATAGGCACAGGTAAATTCAATTGTTAGCGTATTTATGTAAGGTGATGAGGTTTTCAATCTCTCCAGAAGAACATGAGGTAATTAGCATTATGCAACATACAGCAAAATAATAAAACTTGCCAAAATTGTTTATAACAAGGCTGTAAAGCAAATTAAACCTGATGGGTACCTGGGTTACAGAAACATATACTACTAATTCCACCTTTATTTTAAAATCCTCTGATTTGGCAGTGTATCCTGAATACAATCACATGGAAAGCACATTTTATTGCTATTCCTCCCAGAAATCATCTTACCAAGTGTTTCTAGGTATGTATATCATTTCTATAAAGGAACATATAAGACCGAAGACATTTCCTCATGGTACAGTGAAGGTTGATCAGCTTTACTAATCTTAAAACTAGAAAAATAAAGCAACAAAAAGGGCAGAAAAGTTCCGAGGAAGGGGAAAAGTCATTACCTGGGGCTATCAATCTATTCTGTCTATACAAACCTGTTCTCAAGAGGAATCAAGTATTTAAACTATTTACACATTTCTTCTTCCTAGGTTAAAAGCTAAGTACATAGAAGAAATAAAAAGTTGTGTAAAACATATGTTTTCAATCACATGAAAGACAAGTCTCCTCATTCTGAATATATTAGCAATAAGCATAGGAGTCATGCATGCACAGTTGAAAAAATCCATTCAATCAAGAAATGTTTACTTTCCTTGCACAATGTTGTTTAATTTAAATTTGTTCCTTGAAATATCATGTATTATGTATGCGTATTTACACACATAAATATACACATTTGTATGTGTATACAAATATATATACATAGTGTATATACATATATATACACACACACACTTTATTATTTGGCATTTTTGGACACACACAGACTTAAAACATTATGACTTTCACAACTGAAACATTTGTTGTACACTGCAAGCTTATTTAGCAAAGAGCAAATTTTATTTCATATCCAGCCATTAAGATTTTTTTATTGTCTGATAATTGTATTTATTAATTATAATTGTCAGTAACTAGGATCAGACACACCAGTATTTTTTTCTGAAATGTAACAATTTCATTTAAGCAATACTAAGGGCTATACTTTCCTAATTTAAGAATGCAATTGTGTCCTTTTGAGACTCACAACGCATTCAATGCACATCAGGAACCTAAAATTCTATATTTTAACTATTTCAATTATAATAAACTAGTGCTCTATTCTTTTTTAAAACAGAACACAGTTATAGCAAGTAACTATTACCTACTTAATTGTGGTTTGCTTACTTTATACAAGGAGTGTGGTGAGGATTAATACTTGTGCAATAATCTGGAATGTCTAAAGTAACTCTAACTCCATGAAGAAAAGTTCTGTATGTATGTAATTTTCTTCAAGGGGCACTCATGTTATTATACAGGCAGGACTGGGTTAAAAATACAACAGAACAAGGTTCTAATCTTGAATCTATCAATGGAATGCAATGTAACTTTAAGCAAGCCACTTAACGGCTCTATTTGTTAGTTTCTTGATCTTCTTTAGAAAGGGTGTTACGGAATACCCACTTTACCTAATTTTGACAGTGCTAACAGTAACACTCAAATAACAGATTAGACTCTGATGTCAGAATTGCTTGAGGTTAAAATATTGTGAAGTTTTGAGAAAAGATGTGCAAGGCAACTGGATGTCTTTGTTAAAGAAAGTTAGACCTGAATTCCCTAAGATTCCTTCTTTATAAAAAGAAAAAGTCATGTCTTACATTCTTCAGAAGTTACTGTAAGGATCAAATGGAACAATTAATTTAAGCCCTTTAAGTTACAAGGGTTCTTCTGAGATCATGTCAGTACTCTTTCCCTTTACCATGCTGTCTCTTCACACTGTAAACTCATAATTGAACCTGAGAATAGCCAACTAAAATCTCCAAATAATTTTCACACATAATATTGCCAAATGCACCATTTTGAACTCTCTTTCAATGAGGATCCTACATTCACCTTTAAGAAATTTATGTTACTTATATTTGGTCTGTCATTCCAGCCTGCCATGATTTGGCGGCATCTTAATTCTGTCACCAGCTACAGCTCCATCTAGGCTCAAGAATATGAAAGACCACTTCTTTTCTTTTATCTTGGATTTTTCATGAAATCTATCAGCTCTACTTCAAAGGTTCTATGCAATCTATCCCTTCCTTAATTGTGTCTTCCACTTTCCTTGTTCAGCCTTTAGTTTCATTACCTCTCCTCTTTCCTTAAAAATCATCGGTTGGCTCCCTGTTCCCTAGAGTGGAGGTCAGCAAATTATAGTCTGTGGGCCAAATCTCACCTACCTGCTTTCATAAATACAATTTTATGGGAACACTGCCACACTCGTTTGTTTACGTATTGTCCATGGCTGCTTTCACACTAGAATGGCAAAGTTGAATGGTTGCTACAGAGACCATATGGCTTTTAAAGCCTATAATATTTACTATCTGGCCCTCTGTAGAAACAGTTTGCCAATCACTACCTTATAGGATGTTTCCAAACCCCTTGGTCTGACACGATAATTTCTTTATGGTCTGATTCCAAGCTCCCATTCTAACATCTTCTGCCATCAATTCCCTAATGATCTTCCCCCTCTCTATATACTTACTCATATCATTTTCTCTACCCAGCACACCTTTCCCCGATTTCACTTCCAAAACAAATCCTAACCACATAGCAAGCTCCTTTAAAAAATGACATTCATAAATAGTAAATGAAAAACAATATATCATGTGTTCATGTTTTATTTTAATTTTAAATTATTACTGCAATTTGATATATTTATTCTTTGGACCCACTTTGATAACTTTAACACTTCACTAATATATATTAAGAGTTATTGAAAGTATTTTTCCACCAGACAATGATTTAGATAACACTAGGGAGGAAGGGCTCCTTAAATATGAAAATATTACCAAATAGTCAATCAGATTGTCCCAGAGTGTTGGTTACTTCCTAGAAGTAAGATAGTCACTTTGCAGTTTTACATCATAGGGTGGCATTTTATTAATGATAGCAGCATTTTATAAAATGGTTCATTTGTCATCATAAATAATTCATATTATTCTCATAAAATGAATATTTTATACATAATTTCAGTCCATAAAAATTCCTTCCTATAAGCCAAACCAAAGCACACCCATTAAAACTTGTTTTTAAAATAAAACACATTTGAATCTATCTATTCCTCCCTAGCTGTTAAAGGCATTGCTTGGATGGGTTAATGTTCTTCACCAAACAGTTCCCTTGTTCTAGATGTAATTTAGACTCTGAGGAAAAGAGTCCAAGTGTTTTTACTTCCCATGAGGTACCTCATTTCAAACTTTTACCTGTTTTTGTTATAATACAACCAATTTATTTTTTATAACACAACAGAATAAAAATTTGTTTTAGATAACAACGAGGGTTTGAGCAAGATTGTGGCTGTCAGTAATACCAAGACACCCTGCATGCCATTTTTGGCAGCTGCAAGTGATTGCTGGCTATTTCACATCTCACTTTTTATTAAAAGGTAATATAAAATGCTTTAAAAATCTATCTTTATGGTACTAGCCAACAGAAAGCACTGAGCTGGGTCAATAGGGTATGGAAAATGTCAACAGAGGTATGCATGTATTTTCTAGATACCAACCCCAAGCAACAGTAAAGAGTTTTGAAGAACCAGAGCCTATGAAAATAACCGGCTGTTTATAATGGCCAAAGAATAATAATTATTAAAAGTAAATTTCACAGAAAGAAAATAAGTATTGTGCAGGCTTTCATGACTTATCTTAGAAGAACAGATGACCATGATGTCCAATCATATATTAGATGCATTCCAAAATTTATTGTATACTTACTAAGCGAACAGCAGCTGTACTGTAATACCACTGAAGTACAAAAGTATAATGACAAACGCCCTCGACACAGGGGCAATTTTACTAAAATGAAACCAGAATGCACATGAAAAAGCCAAGGAACAGTTTAAGAAAAATAATAAATATCATAATGAGGAATATAGATTTGAAAAACAGACAAACATGGAACCATATGATGGCAGAAAGACAAGTAGAATAGGACCTAATACATTTGAGAGGGTTAGATAACAGAAGTGAAGAGGTAAGAGCATTATAACATATTCAAAGTGCACTGCTAGTTTGGGGCATTTGTTTTGTTTTGTTTTTGGTAAGAGAGAGGGAGTCAAATTAATATGAATGCTTACCCTTTTTTTCAACAGTTAGCCTAGAAGTATACATACAATAAAACATCATAACAATAAGAATATAGTAGTAACAGTATGTTTTCTTAATATATTTGATATACTTGAGTACATTAATCCATTTAATAAATAGTTACTGAACTTTTATAATGCATAATATATTAAATACTATGTGCCCAGCTGTGCTGTACACGAAGGAATCAGGCATGGATCCTGTTTTCTCAGGAGAACAAATATAAAACATGTTTATGGAAAACTATAATACCATACACGATGTGATAAATGACATTTTAAAAATTGAAGGGAAAAAGCTATGCTAATTGAGAGGAGAGAACTAGGTGTTGTGTGAAACCATCAAAGTATATTTGGATGACGTGGCCTTTGAGAGAGCCCTGGAATATTAGTGGAACTTGCAATTAGAAACTTGGGGTAGAGGAAAGGGAATCAGGCAGAGATGTACTCCTTGCATAGGGACAAGCAACAGCAAAAACACTAAAGTCATTGAATGTAGAATATTTATGAAAAACAAGTAATTTAGCTGAGTGAATGCATCATTTAAAGTGGAGAAGAGACAAACTTCAAAACACATTGGAAACAATTCATAAAAAGGCTTAAATTTTTAAAAACCAGATTGATTTTTATCTTATAATCAGTCAGAAACTACTGAAGGTTTAGGCTGTTTTTTTTGTTGTTATTGTTCTTTTCTTTTGTCATTGCTAGTTTGGCTTCAAATATAAATGGAAAAGACTGTGGGGAAGGATTCCATTTAGATTTGTTTGTCTTGAAGTCTAACTTATCCCAAATTATGTCAGCAATGATATAGGCTAGAGGCAATAGAAATGATCCAGTTGGGAGATTATGAAGTCATAATCAACAACACTTAATAAAATGCAGAGGTTAAGTGAACAAAGTCTCTTTATTAATAATGACTGAAAATATTAGAGCTTGGTTAGCTAAAAGAAAAATGATCTTATGGGAAACAGAAGGATGAAAGTAAAGATAATATCTATTTTGAGTATATTTTAGTGGCAGCAGAATTTATACGTGATTTTCATCAAGCAATGGGGCAATTACTAGTACTGCTCAGAAGAAAAAGGAACATATATTTGGAAGTCATCTGCACAGAGGGAATAAGTCAAGTCATGAGTTGCTTGATACTTTGAAAAAGAATGGCTCTTGATCACTCCAATATACTTGCAGGATTTGATATGTTTTCATTGGTAAGAGGAGTTCACCAGGGAAGTGATTCTCAAATGAGGTGTTCTGTTCTGCACCACCAATAGAGAGAAGCAAATCTCAATCCTGAGAGACACATGCAAAATGGGGTGTGTTGGGGAAGGGTGAGTGAGGAGAGAAGGGAGTTTTGTCCCACACTGTCTCCAGTTTTAACAGTCTCTTATAGGGCTATAAACAGTTTTACAGTGAAAAAGACACATTTACAATATTAGTTGAGAAATAAAATTCAGGGGGAAAGAAGGTCATAATGATAGGACAGAAACAAATAAGATGAAAATAAAAATGATGAAAAAAACTGTCAAAAGCTGGAGAAAAAAAAAAGGAAAAGAGGATAAGGACTGAGACAATCCAGCAACTAAATGGTTGCTGGCTATTTTAAAGGATAATTGAGGAAGTTAAGGATAAATTTTTGTGGAGGTCAGCATACAAGAAGTTGTAGACTTCCCACATTGTAGTTGTAACTTCCCACATTGGACATGGAAAGAAGAGTGAAACAACCATTATTCTATTACAAAAAATCGGCTGATTAAAAGATGAAACAGAACCATGGCTTGAAGCATTAACAGTGCTTAAGTAAGATGAGCATGCATCCAGAATAACATCGTTTGATAGAAATGTAATGAAAACCCCATATAAAATTTTAAATATTTTACTATCTATTAAAAATTGAACTTGAAGAGGTGAAATTAACTTATTAATGTATTTTACTTAATGCAATATATTCAAGATATTATCTTTCAACATGAAATCCATATAAAAATGATGGAGCTAGTTGACATTCCCTTTTTCTACTATTTTATCTAAAGCTGGCATGTACTTCACATTTACAGACTCTCTCAATGTGGAATATCTACCTTTCAAAGGTTCCAGAGCCACATGTGGGTAGTGGCTACTACCCACAGCTCTAGGAGAACAGCTCTAGGAGTAGACCAATATGAGCCTGGAATGGCTTTTGAAATTGTCACTTGACTGCTAAGTTTGGTTATCTGGCCAGTAAGAACTAGTATGCATGCATTTATTTTCGCTATTTTTTTCATTAAGTACACATAGAAAAATGAGAAGGCATTTGAATTGAGAATCACATAATACCGTTAGAACTTCTCTTTGTAACTAAGCACTAAAATATATTTGAAATGAGAATTTAAACTAAAACACTTTGAAGCGAATCATATGAGCTTTTAAAGACAGTGTAAAAGTTAAAAGTAGAAAACATTTCCAGGATTTCTAAAGTCAAAGACACAATATAAACATAGGACTGAAATTGGTTTAAGAATTTCAAAACCAGTCCTCATGAAATCATAATTATATCAACTTGTACAAATAGAAGGTCAAGAACTTTCTGAATAATTGCATCCAGACATTGTCTCATTAACTAGAATCCCACACGCAAAAGTAATTCAACATCTATTGGATTTATCCTTTGCTTGCCCCATTTTCCCAAGACTGATGAAGACAGCCAAATCACACATCTGGCATATCTTCTTCAAGCTATTTTTTTACTATCTACGTCAAGTAAAATGAATTCCAAATACCTCGCTCTTTGCCAATCAATCAAAGAATTCACTGGAAAGCAAAACAAACACAAAAAAATACATTATTTCAAAAATGTTTTCCTTCAGCAAGTATTTTTCTTTAAAAAATATGTCCACCATTTTACTGACATTTCAAAACTATTAATATAGCATAGTGAAAGAAAAGTTAGACACCTTAGAATGTAGAAATTGTTTGAAATTAAAAAATCACAGAGGTCAAACTTCAGCCTACTTTGTTTAAAATTCCTCAGTAATATTTTTATTTATTTATATTTTGGATGATTGTGCGTCGAAGAAAAACTTTTCTTATACCAAGACAATTCAAATTGGTGGACCAACTATCAAAGAGATAACAAGATATAGGGTAGCATCATCAATCATAAAGCTAGATGAGACATAATTACATATGCCACTGCCTTATCTATGTGTGTGTGTACACATATTTAATATCTCACAGTAGTCACTTCTTAGTATTTGATAAACAATTTTAAAGTGAAAAATTACTGGAATTGCTTTATATTGAACATACTGTCACCCAACAATAGCATGTGTAATATGTTGTCATTTTTCACACTGAAAGCATAAATTATAACATGGATTTGAATGTTCTATTCAATAGTTTTAAAATTATTTAAAAATGAAAACCATTTACCTACCATTTAGCCTTGACATTTAAGTGAAGTACACGACTTCTTATTTCATATGACTGAAGACGACATGAAATGGCCCACATTAGCACAGCGGTAATATATTCTCAAAATAAAAATTAGTGAGGATTACTAGTTTTCTTAAGAAAAGCTAGTACTAACTGTTATAACTCAGAGGATAAATGTAATGTATCCCTCTCTTCTTAACTCTATAATGTTTTTATTATTCCATTTTCTTACAGAGTTGACTGGTTACATATATATTAACTTCTCACCTAAGTTCAAACAGATTCTTGAAATGATACCTACGGCATATTTGGCACACCCTCCACGGCAGAGTACCAAGCATATGGAAATAAAAAATAATTTATTTTTTATTTTGATTGTTGGAAAAATAAAAGGAAGGGAAAATGGCCACAAGGATTTGCCTTATCAGATAACACTAACTGGCATTAAAACATTGATCAAACAAGAACTTTGTTCATCTCATTGTTTTTCCAGAAATGGAGCTCAACTCTATTATCATTAAGGGAAAGTATTAAAACGAAAAAGAATTTCGGACATTTTATTAGTGGAAAATCCTACAGTCCACTTGTTTATTTTATTTACAATTTTACTTTCATTTTCTGTTGAAGATAATAAAATATCTAACAAAATATTTCCACAAAATGCTTGATAAAATTAATGATTCCTCTGAAAACATGTCTAAGAGAGATGATTTTGTATGCTAAATATGAAATGTGAGTTAATTCTTACTCACATATTTTAAGTCTATAAAAATAGACTTATTAATCAGATATAATGGATAAAGATGTAAAATAAACAATTATCTTCCCCAAATCTTTTTAGTTAAATGGCAGTAATTTTATTTCTATTATTTTCTAGGCTATTCTGGCACATAAGGAGAAAAGCCGCCACTTAGCCAAGGAATGAAACAGAAAACAATCTCATCTTATAGAACATCTATGCCTAGTCACTTAAGACAGGGAAAAAAATGATAATATAGCCCAAGAGATTTATTGGAAACTGAGTTTTTACTAATATTCTATTAAAATTTAATTAGTTACCAATTTTCCTCAGTTAAATTTCCAAATATCAATGATCCTTACTAGAATTTTTTCTTTCTTCTTATCCCTCCAAATACAGTAATGTTGAAGTAGTAACACATAAAGTGTTCAAAGAACAATCAGGCAGAATCGATTAGTTTACTTAAATATGAAATATTCCTAAAATTTATTCATAGCTTTAAATTTGAAACTGTTTGTACAATGTTTACTTCCCTGGGAAACAATAAAAAGAAGAAAGATGAAAACAAATATTTTATTTGTAGTTCTCTCAGCCAAATAGAGCTGATAATGAAAAACAGAATGCTGTTTCTACTGTTTCTAGAATTGCAGCCTTTTCTAAATGTCACCTTGGGACTATCTCAACATCACCTTCTTCATTTTATGCTTTTTTTCCCTAAGAAGCTGGAAAGATTTCAATCTTTCTTTTTACCTTGGAGGATTTCCCAAAGGTTGGTATACACAGACATCAGTATGCAAAATTTAAGCAAAATTTGCCTTTAATTTTTCTCTTGTTCTTACTTAGTATCTCCTCTCTAAAGATATTTTTTAGTCCATGTGCTATTTCTGCAAAGATATTTATGAAGCTTGCAGCAAAGATCTTCCCCTAAAGTCACATAACAAATGTGAGGGCTAAAACACTGACCTTTCGATTGCACAACTCTTTAAATTAAGTAACCATTATTGAAGTCCTGGTATTTACACAGTGGTTTAATGGGCAAAGTAGAAGAATGAGTTCTCAATTGCATGGAAAGCAAGACATGCATACCCATAAGACAGAAACTAAACAAGACTACACAAGGCACTTAAGTCAGTGACAAGATTATTGGCAAACATGTTGTCATGTCAGTGCAACAAAGACTAGATCACTAAAGGATGGAATAATCATATATGGACCCCAGAATGGAACAGGCTCTAGCTATGTGGAACAGAGTGAGAAAAAAGCCCCGGTGGGAGACATCAATAGAATTACCACATGGAGATGAAATCATAACAGTATATTTGAAAAACCGTGACAAGAGTGCCCAGTCTGCCTGAACTCAAGGCCTGCTCTTAGAAGGATTATTAAAGACAAGGTGCCAGACATTTTGCTAAATGTTTCACTTTTTTGTACAATCCTTACAACTCTCTGAGGTAGATATGTCCTTTCTGGCAGAGAAGAAAATGAAGTGAGTTTAAGTATCTTGCCTAAATCTCCTGAGTCGGTAAATGCCAAAGCCCATAAATGAGCCAGATTTGGAGAATATTCTGTGCCAGCTAAGCGATGTGAGACGTAATTCCTTAGATAACTTACATTTCTTAAATGCCTTTAAACAATTTTTATAACTTTATAAAATCAGTGTTTTCAAAAGATTGATATAGGTATTTGGAAAAACAAAACTTTTTCTGATGTGTTCATGCTAGCAAAAGAGAATATCATATTCAAAGGGACCTTTTCATGTCTCTTTCAAATGAAATGGTTCAATCCTTGTGCAGATATATTAGTTTCCACGTGCTCTCAGCTTCTTCTAGTTACGTCAGAAGTCAACTGGTTTGCGGAAAGATTTTATCAGGTTGATACAAGCCCCAAACCTTAGAAAGTAAAAGAGGAAATATAACAAAAAAAAAAAAAAATTCCTTTTTCTTCTCATTCCCAAACCTCAACAGCACAGAAAACAGATAAGGTGTGAATGAGGAAATTTCATTATCCTGACATCTGTTGAAGGCCTTATTTTACTAAAACATTGCACTTAATAAATTTATGTGTTGCAACCACAGATCCCTTCCCAAATGGTAGAAAAAGCAACAGTGAAATGTCGAACCACTTGATGATTTGAAAATAATAATCTTTGGATAAACTGATCACCTCATTACATATTTTAATTTAGCAATGAAACAGAAATATCTCTCATGGATTTTAGAGTTCACAAGAGAATGAAGTACAGTGTCTCAAATAAGGCACTTAGGATTCTCACTGTCTTCTGCATTGTTTAACTCATGCCTGATGTATTTTAAGAAAGACACATGCAAACTAGAAGGAAATCAAAGGCAAAATCTGAAAACTCTGGCTGAGGAAATGTTGCAGGAATGGGTATGTCTTGTCTGGAGCACAGTGGAGCCAGAAGCAGCATCTTGCCTGTCCTTAAGTATTTATTTGGAGGGTCACGATACAGTAGAAGAATTAATTTGGCCTTTTCAAATAGAAACAGAGAACAAATAGACTCTTGTTGCTTCAAGAAACCAAGAATTCTTACAATTAGTTTGGTGAAACAATACGTTGCTAAGAATATCCAATCACACATTTAACTATCTTGGAAGAATATTGGACATAGGCGCCCACTTCAGTTGAGATTTAAATATCTTTATGAAAACTAGAAATCAAATGTTATATGATTTTATGAGAACCTGGGAAAAAAATAAAGGAGCTTCTATGGCTTTTAAATCCATGAAACATCATATGTTAAAAGTGTACGTAAGCTTTAGAAAACTCTAGAAGTTTTCTTTGCTGTTCCACCAGCTTTGTCTTGGAGTCAAACATGACTTCCATTTGAACAACCTAACAACGTTTGGTTGAAAGAGTACTAGATTGAGAATCAGAGGCTTTGTTTCATTTATTTGTTTATCTTTGGTGAATCCATGTCTCTGAATCTGCTTTCTCAAATATACAGTGGCAACAATGACATCTGCATTACAGATTGCTGTGAAAATCAAATCACATTTATACAATTGGGTTGTGAACTATATGCCACCGAATATTATGAAAGATTGTTTTCATTAGTTTTTTTCCCAAAACAAGTCTGTCTACAATTTCTTCCCACAGATCTCTTCGTTATTAAAGACTTCATCTGTCCCCACTTCAGTTTTTCCCTTCTTTCTTCTTCAAGTTCTACTCGAGATTCATTATCATGAGAATATATGTAATAGCCACACAAATGCCTATGAAAAATGAATGTTCTGCAGTAATAGCATCTCCAAAAGATAATTATCACACAAACTTCAGTATGCACATCAGATTTGACCTCACAACATCAAAGGGAAGAAAAGCAATAATTTCTTGCTACTTGGTGAATACGCAAATTGTGGGATGCTATCATAATATATAAATTCTAATCGATGTCTAAATCACAATGGCATGGCACAGAAGGCTGGATGAAACATAGTTTCATAGATTTCAGGTTTCCACCAACAAAACTGTTTCATCAAAGTGTGACATCCAGATTAAGAAACAACTCAGTGTGAATCTTCCTGGAGAACCAATCACCAAACAAGTGGTACAAGATCATGTAACAGCCTTTGTGTAACTGTGAAACTCTGTACCTAAAATATAATGTCACAAAGTTAGTGATGCTTTAAATTTCGCCAACCCCAGTGAAACTACACTGAGACTGCCATTATCCAAACAAAACCACGTACCGAATCCCAAGAAAACAGGAGGCTTTTTTAGTGTCTTGCAAAGAAAACAGGGTGGTTACCATGTTCCTCCACTGCATCACTCAAAACATCAGAGTCGTCCATACTTACCAACAACTAAGACCATATTTTTTAAAGTAATCATTATGACATAATGAGCAACATCATGGACAAGGAAGATTCTTCCAAAATGTACATTAATGAAGAGGAAATTCATAAATAGGAGTGGAAGAAAATGTAGAGATTAAGTCCTTCCCTCTATAGATGAGAAAGTGTATTTAAGAATACAAAAATCAATCACGCTTGGAAGTTCAGATCTGGTCACTGCTGAAAAGTGAGCTCACTTAATTGCTATAATTTTTTTAAAATGCAGCACTAAAAAAGGCATAATAATTTTAATAAGATAAAATCAGCTGCAAAACTTCCCAGGTTACTTCCTGGCAATTTCCTACCACTAAGGGCCTGCTTGGAATTCTCTTATGCCTTTTATAGAACCAATGACCTATTCCTTGCTGTGCCATCCTTAGTACTTCAGATGAAAGAAATGGAAAAAGAAACTTCACAGTATCTGCAGGCTGGCTTTGTTATCTGATCAAGCTTACGAGCAGTTAGTGCCAACCTTGATTGGTTGCTCATATAAGTTTACAGAAGTTTCTAGGTTCCTTCACAAAACTAGTTAATAGGACTTCTCTGTTTTTCTTACTAACTACAAATTAAACCTGTGTTAACTTACAGCCAATCTAATTATTTAAATATATTTTAAGAGTTACTATAGATACAGTGTTGTAAATATTTGCTGCCCAAAAAATTCAACCTGATGCATATTTCTCTAGTAACACATATGCATTGACACATTATTATCTGTACATGTAAATAACTATTTTTGCATTTATATACTTATATATTATATTTACATATAAGAATAGCTATGTAATACATATCTATTTTATACAAGAGGGACAATAACTTTTATAGAAAAAATTACCTACAATTCAAAATTCTTACAATGCTGAGGGTTAAAACTCAATTGAGTAATACACTCAGCACACTGTGTAGAATTAATAAGAAAGAATTATTAAAATCAAGCTTCCCAGCTAAAAAAAATGCTTATGCCCAGGCTGGCTTGCATACAGGGATGCTCCAGGGAATTCTGGGAGTTTTTTCACTACATGTTTGGTTTAGATAAATTCAGGAGCTGTATTTACCTTGGAGAGTGTCTCTCATGGGTCCATGGGAGGAAGCAAAGAAATCCGAGTTCTGTCTTCGAAGCTTCATTTCTCTAGGGATTCTAAATGAATTATGTCCTAATGGGCCTTGTATAGCACTGCAGCAGCTTGCTGGGTGGTATAAGCAGCTTGCAGGGTGAAGAGGCCATACATATCCGAGGTAATAATTTTCAGAAAGCCCTGCTCCACTCTCACATTCCTGAGGTGCACAAAGGTCTTGCCCAGTTTGTGCCTGACCTGAACCTGCCAGGCAAACAAGCTATTCTAGGGAAAAGTGAAACGCAAGCAATAGAAGATATTTGGGGGACCAGCATGGTGACTTTCAACTACGAAAACATTAAGTTAGATAACTTTGCCATTCGAATTAAACTTTAAATTTATTACTGATGGGCTAGGTTTCTATATGCATTGTTACAGATTAATATGAGTGATGAGTGAACCACGTTCCATCAAAAACGGAATCTAAAAAAGAAAAAAGAAAAAGGAAGGGCCACTAAAAACAATGCTGACTGGGGAAAACGAAGTACATATCAAAGCATGGAAATATTGTTATTGCCCAGTAAAAAGTGGTAGGAGACATTCCTTAAGACAAAGAAAGCAGCACGGAGTACAGCTTTGAGACCACACACTGAAGTTTGTAAGGCCACAAGTTCATCACAGTGAGTAGAAGCTAAAGAGATTTAAGAGATGAAAAAGCTCTCAGGGATCATTCCACAGATATAGGGAAAAGAAAAAAGAAAAAACTCAGCCCTTAGTTTTAAAACAGGGTGATCTATTTAGGGGAACTGAAGGGGAGGGGCTCCTTGCCTCATTAGGATGCTGTTCCTGGCGCTTGTTTTCCCTGCTGTCCCCGGAACATCCTTTACTATTGGGCTCAACCTGGGCGCTCCATTGGATAAAGGTCAGTGGGTTCCTCTCCATCTATTACTGCAGAAACCCTCACTCCCAGAGCCTTGATGACTAGAAATACATTTCCCATGTTTTCAAAGAGTCGTGCCTTTTTATTAGCTCAGACAATAATGCAAGGATTTCAAAAACATGTGGACATTTTCGTGACTAACATATAATTTTTCATAGCATCATTAAATCTTACTCATTTATCTCTATTTTACCTGGAATATAAAAATTGCACAGGAAAATTAGAATATATGATTTTAACCATTTTGTTTTTCTTTTCTGTTCACCATTCCAAAATCCAAACAGTTACTGTGTAAAATATTGAGATTTTAATTTGCCTAAAAATATGCAATGACTAATTTCTATTTAATGTGTGTGTATATATATACATATATACACATATATTTTAGAAACAGGGTCTCACTCTGTCACTCAGACTGAAGTGCAGCACCTCAATCATAGTTCACTGTAGCCTCTAACTCCTGGGCTCAAGCTATCCTCTGGAATTGGTGAGACTACAGACATGGGACACTGTGCCCAGCTAATTTTTTTTTTAATTTTTTTGTAGAGATGGGGTCTTGCTATATTGACCAGACTAGTCTTGAACTCCTGGCCTCAAGCAATCCTCCTGTCTCGGCCTCCCAAAGTGATGGGATTACAGGCGTGAGCCCCCACACTGAGCCTAATATATAATTTGAGAAGACTTTTTAGATAGTTTGAGGGAATTTGTTAAGAAAAACTTGAATATATCTGATAAAAGTTGTATGAATGAACCAAATGAATCATGGATAATCTGCAAATTCCAGCACTTAATACAGTGTCTGGCACAGAGGAAGCACTCAATAAACATAAACTATTATTATTTATTATTATTACTAATATTTTGACAAATTTATCTCATGCAACATTCTTTCAGATGAGAACATTCCAAGGATTCCCCTTAAGTAAACAATCAATCGAGGAATCATTCCTCAGATTTAAAACATGATCCACTGAAGTAATGTAAGTATTGTTGAGAGAAGCAACACATGGGAAACTATTAGTCACTTATACCATTCTCTGAACCCAGCTAGGGACCAGGAATTTCATAAACTTTATCTCCAAGCCTAACAACAACTCAACACCACAGGCATTACTGTCCCCATTTTGAAAACAAGCACCATGAGGGTAAAAGGTAAGAACCATTAAATAAAGAAGTAGAGAGTGGAGGATTTGGAGAGGAATGATTAAAGAAAGGAGACCACTGGTGGTGAAAATAGCCAAGTGTAAGACAAAAATAAACAACTTTCTTATCTCAAAGTTTTATGCTTTCAAGCATCTATTTATGGAAGCATCCACTATGTGCCAGGCATGCTGTTGGGTATGAACATCAGGCAGAATTCACAAGTTCTATCATATTCACTCTTACACCTTGCTTTCTGTCATGCTCTTCCTCTGCCTAGAACATGCTACTTCTACTCCTCCTCCTTTCCATTCTATGCTCATTCTTTGAGTCTACACTTAAGCATCCTATCCTCTAGGAAGCTTTTCTTGACACATCTTGGCTTCTTGGGATACCCTGTCTTTGCACACCAATAGCAGCCACTTGCCCTACCATGCAATCATTGTATCTTCTTGTCTTCCTAACCCTTGGGCTGAGGAACTGTACATTACATGGCAGCAAAAATGCCACACCTGTGTTTGTTTAATTAATAAATGCATGCACAAATGCATGAATGAGAGAGGAATTAATGATCTAACAGAAAGAGAAAAGTTGCATTTCAAGTGAATGGACCTTTTAATAGCAATCTAATATACTATTTCATTTAGCATGTGTCTTAGCTGGAGTGCATTATAAAAATAATTGCTTTAAAGTGCAAATTGTTTATGTAGAACTCAATAAATAAATGCCAAAGTCGGAAATGAAAGTACCGTTTAATTGTCCTCACTGTTATTTGCATGGCTTTTTGATATTTTCAGTAATTAGCAAAATGTAAATTGACCTCCAAAGCAAGAATGAAAGAAATATCATGAATAAATGTTATCTAATATTTCTACACTATTTACTTTTAATGATTCAATCATTACAATAAGAAAACAGCAATATGTAGTTCACATAATTAGCTCTTGTAATAATTAGGAGAAGGGGTGGGCACCATCAATGAAACACACACATTGCTTTCCAAGTTAAAGCAGAAATTCTTGATGACTAACATTAATTGACAAAAGCTGGCTTAAAAAAATCCTATGTGAAACATTAAACAAAGTTATCTGATGTTTATGTTTTTCTCCTTTAATAATTAATGGAATGTAAATAGTCAGGGGAGGCTTCAGTTTTGCATTGTAACTAACCACCATTATAAATGGCAGTCAGATGTTTACATAATACCCAGAACCCTTCTGTATGGAAGGAGGTTACAAATCTGCCCCTTTTCCCTGTTCAAAGTCAAAAATAATGGTGCCTGATCCCCAGAGCATTCACTGCAAGAACTGTTTGCATATTCAGTTATTGTTTCTGCTGCGTCAGTCATCTGTTGAAGTTCACTCTAATGTGGCCCTGATCAATTCTGCCAGCTGTGCTTAAGTGCTGTTTACTATAATAACATCACACTGCATT
The DNA here is from genome assembly GCA_963574885.1 of Lepilemur ruficaudatus. NCBI lineage: Eukaryota > Metazoa > Chordata > Mammalia > Primates > Lepilemuridae > Lepilemur > Lepilemur ruficaudatus. The sequence goes on along the minus strand of CAUYRT010079416.1, from coordinate 11,765 downwards.
CTTATTTGGCAACAACAGCTATGACAGCACCTAAATGCATTGGGAAACCAAGATTTTTATCATGTACACAGATCAAATTGAAACTGTGTACAGAGGACAGTGATGTTCTATTTCTGTCCATTCTAGTGAATACCAATAGCATCATAATGGCTTTGCAAAAACATTACTACCCTGCCCTTTCTAATAATTGAAGATCTCGTTGATCTAAATCCATAATAGGATACAAAAATTATTTTATGATCATGTGTTATATGTTGATTCACTTGAAATAAACCTTCCCTTTGAGCATGGCCTGATGTAAGGTATAGTATGTGTAAACTATCTAAGGAATATGTATTTTTCCTCAAAGATATGTAGCATCTATAAAAGTAAACATGAAAAGTAAAAAGGCAAAAACTAACAATTTTATAACAATAGAAAAAAATTATAAGTCAAGAAAATGTTAGATTGTACAGTTTCGCATCTGTTATAACAATACGCTTCATCTCATATTAAGCAATTTGGCAAACTAAGCCAAATATGTCACTGAAATGAAAACAATATTTCTACACAAAACATACAGTCATTGTGATCAACATTTTTTACTGTTTTGCCACTTATTCAAAACCTTTATATATGAATTCTATAATTATGTGTCATCAAATTTACAGCACCCTTCATTGAGATTTTTAAAAACTCTCATTCTTGTTTCTGTGATTCACTTAGCATTTCTTTTATTATAAGTGTAATATAAATAAAAATATCGGCTAGGGAAAGAATAGACAAGTCACTGAAATGCCAAATTCTCAGAGGTTTTAATCCTCCTAAAGCAATAGCAAATCAGTGGACATTTTTAAGATTAGCATAGAAAACATATGGATAACTCTTAATATAAATGCATGTCATAGCTCATAAATGCTCTGAAAGCTCCTTCTGAGCTATTATAGTGCACGCTGTGAATGTGTATTAACAATAGTGCACAATCATATGTTAAATACATAATATATTCGCATATTTAGTTCTATTCAACTGCCAATTTTTAAAATATACTTTCTCCAGGGTACCATAGGCTTGGTTTCCAGTAGCCATAATTTTTACATTAGTGTCTATCCATATAGCCACCTACTTTGACATTATTCAACTTTTTAAATTGCATTTAAACTCTTATAAACTAGGATATTCTCTCTGTCTCTCTCTCTCTCTCTCTGTCTCTCGCTCTCTCTCTCTCTGTCTCTCTCTCTCTCTCTCTCTCTCTCTCTGTCTCTATCTCTTTCTCTCTTTTGCTTTCTCTCTCCTTGCTCAGTTACTTAGCTATAGCTGAAATTATAGTTACTAGGAATTTCAAGAACTCATCTTCCTAAAGATGATCAACACTTTATATTAACACTCTTTGATAGATAATAATTATTTCCCCAAACAAAATCTTTCATTCTTGCTTCTTTTTAGAAAACATGACATTCTATTAAAATCACGAAGTTGCCAGCAAGAATCCAAAACAAAAATAATTCATTCAAACTGCTTAATCTAGTCACTGAAGATTGACAGTATCTTTTTATATTTTTGAAAGCTCTTTTAACATAACTGATATTTTAGTGTGGGAAGAAACTAAAAGCTTTCTACATATAAAAGTTCATCTTTTACCTTCTTACCATCATCAGATAAAAGCGTAAGGAGCTTGAAGCCACAGCTCAGATATACTAGTCCCATAGGAATGAGCCCATCAGCTTCGGGACAGGCAGCAGGTGTGAGCAGTGACTAGAAAAGAGCAACGATATGCAAGGAAAGCAAGCTAGAGAAGAGTTAAACCAAACTTGTTAATGCCACTATGCATGGGAGAATAGAAAGGCTCTCTTGTTACTAACGGTGAAGCTATCACAGCTAGCAAAATAAGTGAACCACCGCAAATATTGTAGTGACTGTCCTGTGAATGGATTGCCACACCAAATGACAGAACTCTCTCAATTCCACTTTCCAATAACTTCAAGGCACTAGGGATGTGACAGCATGATGAATACCACAACAGACAGCTCCAATATGGTACCATTTTACCAGATCAATATCTCGCTGCAATATAAGAAAAAAGGAGCTGATATTAGTCTACACAGTGTATTACAGATGAGGTACATTTCTTCTTACTGCACTCATGCTGAACCAAAGCAATAATTCATAGATTCCTTAAAAGGTTCATGCACCACCACATGCAAAAAAAGGCTAATCCTTATTTCAACATCTGCCGGGAGATGTAATAGCTTAAAGCAATAAGTAAGCAAGTTTTTTAAATGTCTTTTTCATTTGTCATTTTATGTAGATACATAAATAATGTGAGTAGATTCAAAGTCCGAAAACACACAAACTGTCATAGATTGCTGACACTGTTCCAGTAGCAGTATGAAGGAAATTGTACACAGGATTTCACTACCAGCCTACCTCACTCTCTTTGCAAGTGGAAGAGAACTTTAGAACTTTCCACAGTTTGAGTTTGTGAAATATAATCAATTCTCAATTATCTGCAATGGTTTATTCTTTTTTAGATTATTCCATATTTCCTCTCTAAAACCCAAGTCACCGTAATCAGCTACCCCTAAAGCTGCCAAAAGCTCTAACCTACTCTATAAGAAATATTAGCTGCCATGTGTACAAATCACACAAAAGTAATATAAAGTAATTATGCCATAGTCAAAGTATATATCACTAAATGTTCTATTATTTCAAAATATTCCAATTGGTTCAGGACACAGATGCAAAGAGAAACCAAAATAGCATACTAAATCAGAAGTAGCCTAATTCTGACTTAATTTGACTTGTGATTGTCCTTTTTAATACAGTATATAAGAGTATTTTTTATTTTTCTCCATTTTTTCTCTTTTGTTTAATACTGTTGCAGCAAAATATTTATTTCCTGAAGCAAAGTTCAAAACTGAACTGATTATGCTTTAAAATAGAGGAATTCACAGACAGCTTACCTGATTAGAGCTTCCTCTTTGATCATGCCCATTTCCCTTCTGGCACCGCCCATTGGTCTTGATGTGGAGACCCTCATTAATATCTCTGAAAATCTGAGATTGACTTCCTGGCTCCTGTCCAACTATAAATAATAATTTATACATTCGTACCCCCTTCCTTGCTACACAATGAAGTATCTACACTATGGTATGCAGAGTTCTTGTGAAATATATGGAAGTTAATACTTTATGGGGGGGGGATGATCACTCCCAATATTTTCCTAGCTGCTGCCAACCTAAACGTAGGCTAGGTCAGCACTTAGAGTTTTGTTTTACAGATGAAGAAAATGAGGTTTATGGAGGTTAAATGGCTTGGCCCATTGACCCAACAGCTGTCAGAATTTAGTAACCATTCTCCGGGCCACTGCTTTCCAGCCCAGATTTTATAATACTCCAGGGTTTCTCACATTTCTTAAAGTATTTCATAAAATTCTCAAAAAATACTCAATTAAAAACAAATATAGGCCAAATTATAACCTTTAGATATGACCAGGAAAAAAAGTCACAAATATATAGCACAACACAACTCTGCAAAACATGGAAAATGCCACTATCTGGTAACTCACTGCATTGAAGATGAGTATTACGAACCAGATAAAAACAAAGAGGTGGAATAGTAAGGCAAGCACGTTACCAAACATTAAATATTATTTTTTCCTTTGCCCCTATCACTTTTAATGTCATTCTATTTTTAGAAGAGCAAAAAGACCATGAAAAAAAATCATCACAAAATACTTTATCTCTTAATCTTCTCTTCGAAAATTAATAAGAAAAAGCGATTAATTTTGTCCGTGAGTTTTATTTTATCATCTTCAGGGTAATTATACATACTAAGATGTTGCCTGGAAACACTACACTTGGCTAATATTGAGTAATAGCGTTTCATCGAGTTACCACTACTAACTGCCCACCATTAGTGGCTTTAGTTTTTAAAAGCAGACCTTAATCAAACATGGCATAAAAGAAAAATCTGTTTATTTTACGAATATTTATTAACACACCACATATGAGTTTAGGAAACAGAAAAACATCTTGAACACTAAAGCTGCTACATAGTTAGATGTTTAAACATGGACCCTGGTCAGAGTAGCAATGATGATGAAAAGCTACTTTCACAGGAACTCTCTTCTTCAAGTTTAAATTGCTACATCAGTAAGCCAGACCAAACCGGTATTGTTACTGTGACAAAAGCTAGCAATTAGTCTTAATTCTCTCTTTTTGCATTTCTGAAGTGGGAATCACTTGCCCAAGGCCCCATTGTTAGTAGTAGAGCTGGGAAGGTCTCTAAGTTAGGTCTGATTTCCCTATTTTGCAAATATCACCCCTGGGATTCAATCTTCCCAGAACCTGGGCTGGAATCTATGTATTCTAACTTTCAGTTAAGTCGATTAAAAGGAAATAAGGTAACCATTTGTTTCTATACATGTATCTTTAAAAACACAAGATACTATTGTCCACATGCTAGTGTCTAAAAATAGAGAAGGACGTGTATATTGTCTTCAAACTAAATCAAATTTATTCCTTGTCTATTTCCCTTCCACATGAATTCCAAAAGTATTTTAATCATAGCATTAGAAACAAACATGTGAACACTTACTTTTAAAAGTATTATACTACAGCAAAATAATGAAATAGAATATTCACTGTAGACCACTAATTTGTTCAGACAGAATGGGGCATAAACACTTTTTAAAATGCTAAATATTAAAGCAATGACTATAAAAGTTAAATTGTATAAATTGAAAAACTAAAATGGTCTGGGCGAGTTGGCTCACCCCAATAATCCTAGCAATGTGGGAGGCCGGTGCAGGAGGATCCCTCAAGGCCAGGAGTTTGAGACCAGCCTGGGCAATAGTGAGACCCCCTGTCTCTACAAAAAAAAAAAAAAAAAAAGAAAAAATTTAAATTAGCCAGGGGTGGTGGCACATGCCTGTAGTCCCAGCTACTTGGGAGGCAGAGGCAGAAAGGATAACTTGAGCCCAGGAGTTTCAGGTTGCAGTAAGCTATGATGATGCCATTGCACTCTCGCTAGCCCTGGCAACAGAGTGAGATGATCCTGTCTCGAAGTAAAACCCGCTAAACTGACTAAACTTAAGATATTTAACAGTATATTTGGACACCATTTACTAAGGATTCCATTTTTATTTCCTAAAAATTCAGGGTTTAGAGAGTTGACCATCCACCCTTATCATTTATCATTTTAAAACTTACATTTCAACTTTCTCAGAATATTGAAAGGACTTAGATTATAGTTTAGGGTTAGTTTTCAAAACAATGGAGAAAAAAATTTATTTTAGAAGACATTGTGTTGAATGGCAACTATGTCCTTGACACTATATTGATAATCAAAGAAAGAAAGATCAGGATAGGGCACAATCCCTCTACCTGGAGAAACTCACAGTCTAATGAGCAGGATTAATATGAAAAGAGATAATAACAATACAAAGTAGTCATCATGGGGGTGGAAATATAAGTTAAGAACTTTAGAAGTGCAATATATTTAATAGCAAGATTTGAAATCTATGATCAATTTTCTAAAAGAAATAATCATAAGTCTCAGAGCATATTTAGAAAGTTTGCTTTAAATCAATAAGGACTGAATATCTTATTATCATAGAAATGTCAAATTGGGATATATGCCTGTCTGGTTGCTTTTTACTTGTGAGAATGACAAAATGAATTTAAAGCATCAGGAGAAACAATAGCTCACATAACAAATCTGCAACCAAAAAACTCATATACTGCCACTGTTTGATTTTTTTTGTTAAGTAAAATTCAATGCATAAAACATGAGAAATAGTTATAAAAGTTCTAGTAAAAATGTAACACACGTTTGAAGATTTTTGAAAGGGCTTGTTATTGACATAAAGCAAAAATAGTTTATTTAGCTTGAATAATTAATATTATGCCTCAGTAACTCATAATAAACATGCATTCAATTAAATGTTAAAATATCACTTAAATCAATACATAGTAATTCAAGACTCAGATCAAAAGAAAAATTAAGAAAAACTGTTTTAATGCCCTAAATGCCATAAGCACTAGAGCAAGAGCAATATAAGGAAATAATTTGATTTTTTAAAGCATTTTCTTTGGGGTTTTGGTAAAATAAACAGATCAGTGGCCAAGGCCTGATTCTGTAGAGTCCCTTGCTGTCTAACCTAAGCAAATCACTTAACCTCCGTAAGGACCATTCTTCCTAATCCCTGAAATGGGTGTAATAATACCAACCTCACAAGTCTACTGTTGAAAAGCCAAAAGGATTTTTAAAGGTAATTTGAAAGTAGCAAGTCAATTGTTGATAATCACAATGGCATTTCTATATCATCATGTTTTTCAGGGTTGAATCACTGAAGTGGATTCAATCTCAAGTTTTCTAAATTAAGAATGTAATTTATCAAATGCATAGAAACATAAGTATAAACTTATCTCTACCTTTTGATTAAAAGAACTACAAATATTACACCCAGAATTCAGAACCAATATGACAACTTCAAATATTTTCAAATAGGCGGCTAAAGACAAGATCACCTGAAAGTAGTACAGAGATTCAGGGCTGTGGACAGATACAGCCTCTTCGTGGTGAGGGCTCAAAGTTTGTTAAACACTGTTAAAGGCAGAGGGTAACATTTAACCAGAGAAATTGCCAGGTTTTTTTAAGAGACTGATAAATGCTCAATGAGTATCAGGTATGATTGTGCATTTAAAATAGATTGACAAAAGCAGAAATAGATTTTCACAAAAAGGATTGACAAAATTAACATTTTTAAGCTAATGATCCTACAAAAAGAGATCTCTGTAGGTGCCTAAAGAAACACAGGGAGTGAGAACCTGTAAACAAAACAAGTTTTCTTCTTTGTAGATAAATGTATCGATATAAAAGCCCTCCAATGCCATCAAGAAAGTGTAAGTTCGGGTGATGACAGACTGCTAACAAATGCAGTACAACTAGAAGGGCTTCCACATCCTGAAATACTTTTATAGAAAAATGCCTCCAAAATATGTTTATATAATTACTTAAGTAATAGACTGAAATATCTTGAAATACACCATTTAATCAAAATACAGTCTCTCCTGTTCCTGAGGATGACACATCTGAACGTGAATATGTATCTGAATTCTTAACGGGCTGGCTGAAGTTAAACAACAAATGAATGAAAATCAGTAAATACAAGTATCTGCTATATTAAAAGATGACTGAGTAGCATGTAATTTCTACCAGGAATCCTGTGCCTGTGTTGAAGTTTAAATTAGTACTCTGTTAATGCCTGCTTTGAAGAAAGTTATTATGTACCTTCTAGACTGCAAACCAGTAAACTCCCCCTCCCTCGCATTAGGTTGTTGCTAGTCTTTGTCTTTTTTTTTTTTTTCCTGTGGTTCTGTTTAAATTCTCACCTTGCTCTGCCCTTGTCATCAAGTCGTTCAAGCACAAAGCAGGGAGCATGGGGAGTGTTTACTCATTTCCCAAGTCCATTATCTTACACATTAATCACTGGTCTGGAACTTTTGGACAATGCTGAATCTGTTACCTTTTTTTTACCCCCCTTTCTGGCTGTTTTACTTGTGAGTCTGACAGTTCACCGGTTTCAAGCTGCACTTACACTTAATGACCTTTTCATCTGATTAACTATTTTTGTCCCTCAAAAAAATGATATGTATTTATAGTCCAGTGAAACCATAATGAACTTTAATGTGGAAGACGAAGCCCTTATTTTTCAACTAGTGCTTTTTCTTCATGGAAAGACAGCCTAGGGGAGGTAAATATTTTAAAAATTGTTTTGTGAAAGAGTGTCTTTGTTGGGATTGAGTTAGTTCTGCTTTTTCTTTTTGTTCCTCCTCACTATTATTAAGCGTCATCTTCAAAACAAAACATTAGTAAGAAATTCTAGTTAACTTCGGAAAGCAAATATTTTAAAATGTTAAAACAAACAAAAGTTTTCGCTCTAAAAATCTTTATGGTTCTTGCATAATACGAAGGACTGTTCTGGGAATCCAAAGTTTAGCTTCAATAATGATTACTAAACCGAGAGAAATAGACGTAAAAAAGCAGGACAGCTGGAGGCTCTTGAACTATAGTTGTCAAAAGATTTGTTTGTGAAACATGCATTTTATTGCCTTGTATGCATGTTATAATGAGGCATGGACAACTGCAACATTACACTTAATGATTGCGTTTCTTGTTTCAGCCAGTTTCCTTGTCCTCTTGCAATTAACGTTTTTCCCAGATCACCCAAGGCTACTTTGTCAGGGAGGAAAAAAAAAAAATCTGAAATTCACATAAATGAGCAATGTCAATAGTTTAGAAAGAGTTTACTTAGAGAACAAAGGGCCCTTATGAGGCACTAGTGAGAAGAAATGGGGAAAAAATGAGTCCTCACAATGTAAGCCTTTTCTTAAAGCGACTTGTTATCAAGCAGTTTGGGACAGTCCCTCAAATCTGCATTAAAATGCATTTCATTCCATTGACTCATTTGCATTAATTTCTCCCATTATATCTGAAAATGGCTGAATGTCTACCCAACACAATGCCACAGCCTATCACAGGCTACCACGGAGGCCCCAGGTGCCAATTTACTCCTCTTAGTTCTTTTCATTCTGTTTGCTGATTCTGACAACTGGAGTTCTCCTCTCAGTCCAAGGGACTTTTCAATTGGATTTGCTCGTGGTGACAAAATTGTTGCTTTGCTGAGAGGAGGGGGTTCTTTGATTGAGCGTCTATCATGCTGCCATGGGAAAGCGAGAGGGGAATGATTCTCAGTGGCTTCTGATTTCCAGTATTTGTTCAGCATTAGGCCCACTTATCTCCAGAAGAAAAAGCAACATGTAGAAAGAAAGTGACAGGCAGAAACACACTCACTTGCTGGTTCATTCTCACTGCGCTCTGTATTCAAACAAGGGGGACCTATTACACCGAAAGCTCCAGATCAGCCTCACTCAATTATCACAGTTAATCCTTATAGCTCTATAAAGTAAATATTTCATTACAATTTCAAATAAACAGTCACCCAATCTAATGAAGCAAGAACTCAAAGTGGCAATGTCATAGAACTCGTTACCGTCATCAAAGGAAAGGACACAGCCTTGTCTACTAATAATGAAAAAATGGATACTGGCATATTTATGAACTCAAGGGTGTTGTAGTTGTGAGGGTTTTTTTTTCCCAGTGCCATTGACCAATTTATCTCTGCAAACACAATTCAATTATCAGACTTCTATTTGTCCTTTTTGCTTCTTTATTTCTCTTACTTTTTCACCCCAGTCTCTTCTTTGCGACCATCATCTTCCTCACACAGTACATCATCCGCACACTTGGCACGTTCCACTATAACTTTTCTTTTTCATAAACATCAGAGAATTTGCATATGGTATTTCAAATTCAGGAAATTTACAGAATATAAAGTGATCATTTTCATAATCCATTGTCTCTACATCAATGTTATCTTAAATCCTTCATCTTGTATGTCCTTTTATCCTTTATCTTCTTCTCTCGTACTCTGGGGCAAGAACATCTAAAAATAATTCTCATTTCACTAAATCTTAATAATTTGAAAAAAGCTTGAATTGAATAAAAATAAGTAGATTAAGTCCTTAATCAAATGTTGAATTACCTCTACGCTATTCTAACTCTCATTTTAATCCTAATCTTTAGTCCCTTGCGGAATCGTTTTTCTTAAATTATTATTTTATCCTTCTTATTAAATATTCTGGTAATAGTCATTATATTTTTACACTTTGATAATTCAGTCTATAGGAAAGAGTGTACTATGGGTATACTAGTACAATTTTGCCTGTACTTGTAAGAGCTTACTCAAAAAGGATCCCATGTTATGCAATAAGGCACAAATTTCCTATATGTAGATGGCAACTATAAATCCTCTCTCTTTTCCTCTCAATTTAACAATGCTGTGTTGACTTATCTTATAATTACTGTTTCTTAGGAAATGAGATGATTGTCTTGGCTTAGGAGGGAATATTTGCATGGTTTTTTTCCTTTCCTCTGGGATTCCTGAATATTTATCCTCCTTTAAAAATATCACCTGAAACTCACACTTATCAAACATTAATCACCTGGGGGACTGGGAGAACTTGTTAAAATGCAGGTTCTGATTCAGTAGGTCTGGAGTGGGGCCTAGGATGCTGCATTTTTAATAAAAAGTCACTAGTGATGCTGACGCTATTGGTCCCAGGGTCAGACTTTGAGAAACAAGGACTAAAACGACTGCATGGTATTTATAATTTTTATGATAAAATTAGAAGTAGGAGATCCTGAGACTATTATCAAGATAAAGCCACATGTAGTATTTTCAACACTATTATATTAACTTCATTAATAAAAGTATCCAAAACAGGGATGATTTAATACATATTATACACATTAATAAAGTATCTGAAATATGGATGATTTAAATAAGAATGTTACTACCACTATTGATAATATTGATAAAGTGCCGCTATGTGGACTTAATTATTAACTCATTTTTTCTTCACCACAACCTCAAAGGCCTGCATTATTATGTTAATTGTATTAATTATACAGACCAGAAAACTGAGATTCAGTGAGGTAAAATAACTGGTCCAAGGTTGGAGCTGGAACTTGAATTAAGTATTGTCTACAAATGCACTATCAGTTCAGTACAGTTCCAATCAACATTACTCCTCATCTCTGGATCACAGTCTATGCTAAATGCTGTGAAGAAAATGATGGGATAGAAATGATTTAGGAGTGTGTCTCTAAGGGGTAGGTATATCTTCAAATTTTACATTTAAAATTTGGCATTATTATTACTGGACCAATGTAATAATATAATTTTTCTCAATCATTGCAAGTCACGTAAAAGTGCAAAAGAAACATACATGGCTTATCACTGGCATATAAGATTGTGCTCAGCATAGATATGAAAAAACAAGTTTCAATACTGCTATATATTGGGATAAGAACCCATATATGTTGCTTTGACTGATATCTTCACACTCTGAGCTCAGTGCCATAATCTTCAACATAAACATCAACACTTACATACAACCTTATTTAACTGCCAGTGGTTTGAAGCATTTTACATATATTAACCAATTTATAATAATAATCATGACTGCTTTATTAAGTATAATATTATTATACTCATTTTCTAGATTATAAAACTGAGGCACAGAGCAGTTAAGTAATAAATCTAGTTTTATGTTATTGATAAGTATCAAAGTCAAGTTTGAAATCCAGCAAGTTGGGTCCCAGAGTCCGTGCTCTTTAACAATTTGCCACCCTGCCTCATTATTGTTTATAAAATATGATAGCTGTTATAGCCTATTTCCAAAATCTTTTTCTGACGACAAATTTTAAAACTCTATAATAATGATTTAAAATATATGATCTGAGAGATCAAGTTGTGTTTCAGACTGTTTGGTTGATGTAGTTTAAACATTTAATATTATGCAGAAATTTATCCTAATCGTTTTTTTCCCCTAAATATGGAACCTTGCTATGTTGTCAAGGCTGGACTTGAACTCCTGGTCTCAAGTGATCTTCCTACCTCAGCCTCCTGAGTAGGTGGGACTACAGGTGCACACTACTGCACCTGGCTCTCCAATCTTAATTTGAGACTCTACATTCTTCTTTTGTATGTCTTTCCACAGAAGATAGCATTTACATTTACAACTAGGAAGCCTTTTAAATGTTCATTAGAATAAAAGTGACAGGAATATCATTTCTAAAGGCATATGCTCAGCAGAAAACATTGATCAAAATAGTTAACACATGTTGGACTTGATATACAAAATTAACCTTTTAAT